>NJCR01003020.1:0-14282 GCA_002234235.1 Fusarium hostae
CATTTCGTAGTCAATGTTCTAACTGCATTAGTCTAAGATTCAGCCACCCGATCTATTTATAGCCAAGCCGGTCCAGACCATTAAGACCGGTCCGACCATGGTCTTGAGAAATCCTCAGACCAGACCAAGTCTTGGCGGTCTAGACCAGACCAAGACCAAGTCAGACCAGACCATTCCGATCACTGGCCAATAGCCTCATCACCATCCTTCCTCCCAGATATACTAAGTCTTAAACTGCGTCTCAACATCAGACCCAACAAACGCCTCCTGAAACCATCCCTCCGCACATTCATTTCCGTCGACAGTTTCGCCAGCTGCTCATTATCCCAATTATCATCCCAACTATTACTCCCCGGCATTGCACAACGAATAGGAGCATCAATCCGAACCCTCTTCAGCTTCGGAAAGTCCCCAGCAACAACTCGTTGTCCCAAATAAGTAACATCATGCAGAACCTCATATCTTGCCCATCTGTTGAAGAAGATGGTTAAGCTTTGAACTGTCTGCGGGAGGAAATCGACTAGGTATGTTTCTTGCTCAACGATAACTTCGTCCTTGTTGCGTTGGAGCCCATGGCTGTAGTAGCATGAAGGATCGACTTCGAGCGTAGTCAAATTTGTAAACTGCTTGATCTGATGTGGTGTGATGGGTTTGGGTTTCGAAAGGTTGCGTAGACCGGGTTCCATCCTGCTGTCGAAGTTCAGACTTAAGCGCTGTAACGTCCTTCGAGTCTGGACTGAGGAACTCGATCAACTGGGTTGGTGAGATCTGGGAAAGAACCCGATTATTTCAGCAACTATAGTCATCATTGACAAACTTGAACGTCTGAAGGTTCTGAGCTGCCCCCAGAATTCGTTCCAGTGCAAGAGTTTGCCAGCTACCTGTAAAGAATGGCAACCCCAGAATCTGCAACTCTGCGATATTCTTGACACCAGAACAGAAGTCCTGTATACTTGGATCATTGTTCTGATCTGACTCTCTCTCGCCTTCTGGACCTTTGAGTTTCAAAGTCTCAAGTCGAGGTGCACCACGCATAAGAATGATTAACTGAAGTGTCAATGACGAGGACTGTTTGCGAAGGCGGGGTATATAAAATCTATGGTAGCATGTGTCAGCTGCTTGTATGTATGAGGTTATAATTATCCCTGTTAACAGTGAGACTGCTAGCAGGGGTAACTTAGTGAGGGGCTATTTGTGGCTGACCAGGAGGCATTATTCTCAATCTTGCAATCAATAGGATAGTCCAGGTGGGCTTCCTGTCTCTCAAACATTACCCTTTAAGTAATATGCTCAGAATTTAGGAAAGCTTAGAGATTAATAGAAAGTCTCACTTTACTAGTAAAAGTTTACTGCCCTGTCTGCGCCTGGGGGGCTGTTTGACCCTAATTTTAAGTATGTTGGTCACAGGGTTCCCATTGCTGAAAGGCCGTAAGCGCCAAGCCAATATTTCCAATTCTGATTGGTACTAAGAATGCGTTTTATCTTCAGCTGTGGCTTATTTGAATGGAGCACAACTATGCATGAGTCTTACAGGTCGCTGTTCCATCCTGAAATTGTTGCCATCCTGTCAGGAGGTTTCTCATGCATGACAAACGACTCACAATACACAATAGAAGATCTTCAAGCTTGTGTCTCATTCCTTGTTAATTCACCAGCCGGAGCAGCTTAGGGTAGTAAGATGAGAAGTACTACGCACAGATGTTGACATATTCTTGGCCGCTGTTTGAAGCCATAAAAGGAATCCTCATTCTACTGACGGCGCTTAGCGATGGCAAGATAAGGCGTAATTTACAGGATCGGCAAGGAGCATAAGGAAGCCTCATCTTTTTGCGCGCTTAGCGACGATTTCTAAGTGGTCGGATAAGCAGGGCGGCAGCTGAGACCCAGACACCTTGAGGATGATGAATTAAATATTCGTTCAGCCCCGCAACTCATTTTCTCTCACTCGTTCACTTGCAGATACGCCGTCTATCTTAACTTCCAATGGCTCAACAACACCCATACTTGACATACTACGATCTGAAAGGAGAAGAGGAGCGAGAAGCGTCAGCATGCCGAAATTATGAGTGGTTAGAGCCAATAAAGGATCTCTTTCCAATCGTCAACCAGCTGTCTGGAGCTTCACCCGGATTCCATTACATGTCGGTTATCGAAAACGTGCGAGATTGCATGAAACGGACCAGTTTCAGAAACTGTACCATGCCCGAATGTGTAGAGGCCGAAAAGATCCTATCTACTGTTGCCCCAGAATATGAGTGCGAGATTTTCCGGGAATGGGCAATCAAGGTAATGGCTTGCTAGAGCACGAGTGTAAAGGGAGACTTGGACGATATCATGGGTCGCCCGATGAAGGGTAGTAAGGTACCGAGCCACATGACTGCTACCAGGATCCCCATGTCGCGTCCTATGGCTTCATTGTATATGCGGTACCAAGGCGAGAAGCAACATCTTGCCCATCCACCCATCATCGCCATCTACTTCTGCACCAGGCTACTTGGCTCGCTGGACCAGATGTACTGGAGCCACGACTTTGGATACCATCGCGGGTCCGACTTCTTCGGCGTTGTTGAGCTGCTTATTTGGATGTCCAGCGCCACAGACTTTGTACCTCACCCTCGCATCATGAGGAAATACGTCGACATAGCCGATGATCTGGACCTCCCTCTCTACATGGCGCGCCTTCAAACCGCAACGTATACAATGTCACACCTCAAGTTTAACTTTTGTCGCCGCCGGCTCTGGAACCTGGTGCTGGCTTGCAAGAGCGGCATCGCCAGCGCCCCTTCGATCTTGTCCCTGCTTAGCACAATGCCAGAAACCGACATCAGAGTCCATGCTGAGTGCACTCCCGGGGCGTGCCTGTTTGACGATGAAAACACGACGACAGTGCGACAGTTGCATCCCTGTGGAGATCCTGAGAGCAATCATCCCATCAAGTGCGACCCCTCCAAGCTCAACAGCTCCACGCTTCTTCACAATGCCTGGACCATGAAGCGAGAGCTCACGTCCGACAAGTTCATGGCCATCTCACATATTTGGCTAGACGGGACTGGATCGTCTATTTACACAGAGGCAGGAAACGTCAACGAGTGTGCCTTTGACTTCTTCAGCTCTATCGCTCGAGAGCAAGGCTGCGAGGGCATATGGTGGGACGCCATCTGCATGCCTTCGGACCGTAAGAGGCGAGCTGAGGAGATCAACAAGATGCACCAAAACTACAGCCAAGCCGAGTTCACCTTGGTTCACGATTTACAGCTGGCCAACTTCGAATGGAAAGACGACGGTAGTCCGTGCCTCGCATTGGCACTCTCGGCGTTGTTTACTCGCGGATGGACTGCTTTGGAACTCCGAGCCTCCAAGAAGGTCAAAGTCTTGTTCAAGGCCCCCGCAGGTCAAGCTGTGTCTGCCGGGGTGTTCGAATTTCGGTATGACAACCGAGTTCAGGGCCGCTACGTGCTCAAAGACCTTGACGAAGACATCCTTGCTTGCGAGAGGAATACTTTCACTCGCCTAGCACATCAAGAAGTATCTCTCGTCATCCAGACAGTCCGCGGCCAAGCACAAAAAGACCTAACCAAACTCAATCAGCTCATGTTTGCGATGAAACACAGACACACCCCCTGGGCTAGGGATCGCATGATCATCACCGGTCTCATGGCATATTCGCGAGGTCTCGGACCGGATTTAACGCAAGCCGAAATCACAAAAAAGCTCCTCGTTGAGCAAATCGCCAGAATCACACCCCATAGCCTCCTGCACGGCAACATGACTATGTGCACCTCAGGGCCGTGGTCATGGTGTCCACCTGTCCTTCTCGACCTGGCAGAAGACGAGGAGGGCTATGACAGATTCCTCGATATCACACCTGGTGGAGAACTGGTAGGCAAGTGGGGAGCCAAGATTCCGACAAAGGAGGAGACGGCAAGGCTCTCGCCTGTTGGCTCGCATCCTTCCACGGTTATACGTATTAAGCGGTACCTGGCACTTCGGGAAGAGATTCTTGTCCTTGATAAGCGCTTTGTCGTTCGTCAGCGAACTATGACGGACTTTGTCGCAAATGACCGATATTTGCTAGTTACTCGACCGGGGCCTCGGGGCCGGTCAAGTTATATCGGGGTTGTGAGTGGAGAGATTGACTGGAGTGATCGCAAAGATCGAGACATTATTATAGGATGAAAGGAGGTATTATAGTGGGACTCTGCGAAAAACTCCATACCATTTACTTGAGAAAGCTGTGCGTATGAGGAGACTTTCAAGTGCAGAAATATACTTTACCATTGAAAACCACGCAGCCCTGTAGAGCCAGTAACTGTACTCCACGGTATAGCTATTCTATCAATATTAGCACGGGCGGAAGCAACTTTCTCCAACACCTCATCAGATGTCAATGTATCTGGCATCCGACCGACGCCACCATAACTTCGCATAAAGCCTGTGTCAAATCGTCTATCAATTCCATTTGCGAAACCCGGTTGACTATTAATATCAAACGGCGAGCGGCCTGCATAAGCCTGTCTCATAATAAGACTGCGAGAAAGTGCCCGGACCCTTTCTACTATTTCTTTTGAAGATGTAGTAGGCCTATCCGCGTCGCATCCAATTCGTATACCCCACAGGCGTTCATACGACTCCCCGGGAGGATTGCTGTCGAACACGCATCCGATATAATGGCCATCGATATATGGCCCCGAAAAAAACGGCATGGCGTAACGTTCTTGTGGCCAGCAAATTCCTGCAACAGCCAGCAGTAAAGCGGGATGTTGGTTCACCTCCTCAGAGTCGCTGTAAAGCAAAAGACAATGGTCCCATTTATCCTCTAGAGTTTTGCAACTCGATATTGGACAGATAAATGCATGGCATGTGGTCTCAGGGTTCTCTTGTCCTCTGCCATTAGCATCTGGATGCGCCAACCACCAATGGCAGCGCCGTGATTGTCAACATAGATATTCCCCTCGAGATCGCTACGGCTTGGGGTATTGCTGAGAGTTGCGGGGGTTCCATCTAAAAGATTCATTGGACACCAAGAGAACGGCCCGCCTGAAGGCGATACTGTTTCATAGCCATGAAGTAGAAGGTTCAAAGGTACCTCCATGTATACCCTCATGATTTTAATTGTCGCTGCTGAGGGTGAGTCCTCGTAGTCATAGTCCGACACACGAGCCAGCATAGAGGCAATTGCTATTCGATCGCGCGTCCACGTTGTTGAGCGTGTTCTTATGATCATCAAAAGATCCGTGATACTGGGCTCGTTCTTGCGTAATCGGCTCAGTATGGCTGTCGCAACTAAGTGTCCAGGTTTGGTAAAGTTCCTGTTCGCCAGGATGTCCTTATCCAGACCCTTGATAACTTGCCGAGAGGGGTTGATCGGGTCCCTGAACAAAACTTGAATAGATTTAGATATAGAAAGCTTAAGAGCTGTTTAGCCTTGTGTGAACTATGGCGAAGGGATCAGTGCGAGTGCAGGACTTCCATCGTCCTCCCAGTCACACTGAAGGAGATATCTGTCGTGCATAACAGTATGCTTGGCAAGGAGATAATTCTCGCGCATTTTGCTAATGGCCCTTCGCCTTGCTTGTCGTTCAGGCGGTATACAAATAGCATCCCACCAGAGGCCGTCACACGCCAGCTCATCAGCTATAGATTTGAAGTATAACAGAAGACAGCTGTTAACCTGCCCAGCCTGAGACACCCCAATGCCTGTGCCATCTGACCACACATGCGAGATGGCTATGAATTGTGTTGATTCTGGTGATAGACACATACTATCCGAGTCCATCAAGGCTGTAGGCCAAGCTGTTGACCTGCCAGCATATACTGCGTCGTTGAGCTCTGCCAGAGGGAAAACCTTTCCAGAGCATGTACCTTCTGCGCACTTGTGCAATTGCTTCTTCAAGGTGCTGTTTTCATCTTGAAATAGACACAGTGTCGCGCTACATGTCTCGTGTCCCAGATACGCCAGCACTACGTGATTCCTTGTTTCTTCCGCAAGCTCCATCAAGGCATATATATCGTTTTCACCGCGTTCAGAGCTGTATGCCAAGTTCCAGACACGATTCTGGCAAAGTCTAAGAGATCGCGCTTGTTGCAGAACGCGCTCGATGACAGGTAATGTAATATGCTTTGGGATAGAACTGTCGTTCCATGCCCAAGCGGAGGGGTGGTTTTCCCAGTGGCTTAGGAAGCCGTTGTTGACTTTTGTGCAAGGAGTCTGGACTTGCGATAACCAGAAATGAGTCATCTTATATACGTCAAAAACAGCAATGGGATCACCAGGAAGATCTGTATGGTTTTTCAACTCCATTAAATTATCTAACTGGAAGCCTGAAAAGTCGTCAAGCCATTGGTAGCCGGCTTTGGCCGCTGCCAGCTGGCATGAAGCAGCTGTTAGCACCCAGTTGCGAAGCCGTTTCTATTTTCTACAGAATGGTAGGACTTTATCAAGCCGTCAATTCATTTCTTTGCAGCGTGGAGAATCGCACTCTCGAAGTCGAGTCTGTACGCAGAAAAATTGGACCACGTCGAGAAAGGTACCATGATCCCGTATCCAACAGTACTTCCTTTGATGCTCTTCCTTTTCTGTGAAATCGTACTCTTTGTATCGCATCTCCTTTGTAATGTCTCGCGGATGAAAATCGTAAAGATGTATATTTGCGCATGTAGTGGTTGTTTCGAAGCTCAAATTCTTCACTTCAAGCAGACGATGATTCAAGTCGAATAAGGGTAACCCTAGAGAGGACAACTCTGGCACAAACTCCCTGTAGCCGCCCTGGACTGCGACGAGTGTCGACTCATCTTTCTTTTCGTCCAGTGCTCGGATCTCATCTAAAGTTGGAGGTGGAATTGAGTCCAGAAAAGCTTCTCTCGCTCTCTGGGACTGTTGGTACAGTCGGTCGTTATTACTGGACAAACGGTCGATAGTCTGATGCCACGTCTTATCCATAATGAATTGACAGTCATCTATCCGACAATTTTAAATGCACCTTATATTGCCAAAAGCTTTTAGGATATGGTAGCTAAGGGAACAGTTTGAAGGAGTAGTAATGGCTCTGACCATTGCGTTCGTTTCCTTCGAGATTTGGAGAGGACGCTGGTATCTCAAATTGCTTGGTGAGGGTTCTGTCGTGCTTTTGCTAGTAGCTTTGCTCAGTTGAGACGTGGGGAGACGCCGACGAAGAGCTCGAGGGATACAAAAATGCTGAATAATATGGGAATACTGTATTCACTAAGCATAAAGAATAGAGAATAAACACGGGCGAGCTTTGCAACTATATGGTGTTGAGTATGTACCAACCAGGCTATAAGCAGATTATCACGAAGTAAGCAAAAAGGTTGTATAGAAGGAATCAAATAGCTATTGTAGTCTGAAAGATATTCGTTGCTTGTTTGAAGACTGTTATGTGGTGCAGCCAGGACACTCAAAGCAAGAGTTATCACTCCAAGTTCCATCCCTCGAGTGATCAGGCCAGTCCCTAAAGTCCGCAACCTTGAGCTCCCTGAACGAAAACATGCACCTACCATCCTTATAACCAGATGCAACACAATAATCCAGCGCCATACAAATAGCAGCACATTTCTCAGGTGAGCTCTGGTCAGGATATCTCGCAAGATCCCACTGGTTATACGCCTCCCAGAAGCCCTGGTAGTTGCACAAAGCGCCGGGTTTGCCAGAGACAGCGCGGCAGCTATCGCCCTGGTCATACGAGCAGTACTTCGTGGTAGGGAGAGCGGCGGTCTCAGAGCAAGTGGGACATGTCCAGCAGGAGTTGTGACTCCAGACGGAGTGATCGAAAGGTCGATCGTTGTGTGAGATCATATCAGATTGTTGGAGCTTCTTGGATGTAAAGAGGCAGCGGTTCTCGGTAGAGTAATAACCCGAGGATTCACAGTTCTTCAGAGTCTGGCAGATAGCGGCGCATTGGTAAGGACCATCTTGGTAGGGATAGTCTTCGCGAGACTCTTTCCATGTTGTACCGGTGAATATGGCGGCCCAGATGCAGAGAGTGTCGCTGTGGTCTTTGAAACGGTTGAACTCGCACTCTTGACCGCGGTTGAAGAGGCAGACATCTGCTGGGGAGGTTGTAGTCACAGGGCTCTCAGAGGTTCTGGTAGTGAAGGTTGTTGGCTCAGGAAGGATAGTAGTATCAGTGTTGACAGGCGTAGAAGGAACCTCAGGAACAGTTGTCTCCGCAGAACCATGCTCACACGCAGAGCAAGCGAAACAATCCATTCCATACCAATCAACATCAACACCATCATCCATCATATTCCGAACCTCGGATGGAGTAACAACATTGTTTGAGAAGAAACACTTCCTGGGAGCAAACATGTAACCCGCTGATTTGCAACCAGGCAGCGTCTTGCAGATCTCGGCACAGTCTGCAGCGCTGTCGTACCAAGGTCGAGTCTCATCGTCGTCTTGGTTGGGGAGCTGGTAGGTCAGGCCGCTGTAGAGACCGTAGACTCTGCAGTTCCACTCGGGGTTGTTTTCGAAACCGTCGCGGAGGTCGCATGTTGGTTTACAGGCGGTTTCGGTGGGTTGAGCGGGTTTTGTTGTGGAGATGTTGGGTGGGGAGGTGGTGCTGGTCTCGGGGATGGTTCTTTCGGTGAAGATGTCGGATGAGGATGTAGGGTTTCGGGTTGGCTCGCTGGGATCCCGGGTATGGGATGTCTCAGGCTCGATAGTTCGCTCGGTGGATGTGGGCAGAGACTCGGATTGAGAAGTAGTAACTGGGTTGGTCTTGGGTACGCCAAAGTCGAGGACAAAGTCGCCAATGTTGGCTGGGGTGACTTGGTTGGAGATAAAGATTGAGTCGACCAAGATGACAGAGATGCCGTTACCAGCGCAAGTCATGGAGATAGCAAAAGTAGCAGAAGCAGACTCAGCGTCGACCTGCTGAAGAACATGAGTCCAAGACACGCTGGTTCCGACAGAGGAGAGAGACTGCAAGTAGAACTGTTTGTTGCCCAGAGCTGCAGTGACAGTGCAATCTTGGCTACCAGCCGATGCAACGAGGTAGTAGAATTGAACAGTATACCTCTTCTGGGACCCAGTGCTCAGCGAGTTGAGAGTCTGCCAAATACTAGCAAACGATCCAGTATCTCGCTTTCCAGCTGGATTTCCAGAAGCAGCCAATGCAGCGCAGCCATCATCGGGACTACCATCAGCCTTGTAGCATCCGCCTTGATGGAACTCGGCATTTCCGGATGCACCGAAGTTTGTAAGTCCACTGGGCGGGTTATTGGCATTGCGAGCGGCGAAACTTCCTCCCTCAACGGCGTTGGTGATGATGATATCGACCTCTTGAGTTGTAGTTGTCGATTGGGGAAGGGTCAAGCTCGGGGCCTCGGAGCTTTCGGGAATGTCGGTCGGGACAGAGGATGTAAGCGAAAGACTGGATGCCGATGTTGGGCCGCTGGGCTTACAAGGACCAGCAGCCGCAAAATTAACGAGGGCCAAGCCCACGAGAGCAAGCATGGACTGCATATTGAAACAAGTCTCGATAAAAACAACCACAAAATTGGTCAAAAAACGAGTGAATGAGAGCTTACCTCCGCAGACAAAATTGTGCGATTGTCAGTTTGTTATGCATGGACCCCTTAATTCGCCAAGTCTGCACTCGACTCAGCTTCGAGAAACTATTGAGTACATCACGGTCGACATTTGCTGTTTTCAGGGCCCATGATCAATATTTGGGCTAGCGAGCTGTCACTATTGATAACTATTGACTCTTACAGCGGGCCGTTTTGGCTGTACCTTGCAGGAATGAGTCTAGAACCCGAGGACTAGGCCAGATTCGCGATAGCTGTTGCTACAGCGCCAATCAGGCTCTGAGGTCCAATCCACTACGGAATTACCGCCGTTTAAATCGTCTATCTTCAGCTGTCGCAGAGGAAATAAGAAAGCAATATTTGTGATAAGGTGGACCATTTCTAGACATGTGAGACTATTCTGGTTAAATCCGTGAAATGTTAATTATTACGCTTGATGTTAATTCTCCCGAGAGGCTTAGTTTGATCCTAAGCAAAGACCTAACGTTAGTCTGAAGAATTCAGTCATGTCCTTAATCACCGACTCTTAATTTTCCCATCCTTATCTAGTCCCAAGGCACTAGAGATCTCTTGGATCATCTCCTCACCAGTATTCCAGTCGTCAATCTTAAGCTCTGCTTCGATCTTGTTCAACAGTCTTTCACCTCGAGCCGTCTTCCGAAACTTCTCTTTGTCTTCATCACTCATTGCATTAAGGAACTCCTCAAGACTTCGCGCCAAAGGATCCTTTCTCTGAAGCTCTGTTTCAGAGGTCTCAGGCTCCTTTTTATCCACCCAGAGTGCCTGTGCCAGCTTGAACAAATAAGTTGGAATTGCCGAACATGCAAACGGAATGAAATAAGCGCCGATTATCAGTGCTGTATCGTCCATCGCCCATATCTCGGTCCATTTCTTTTCCACTTTAACCAGCAAACCGTAAGACCAAGGATATTCTTTTTCGAGTTGACTTAGCATTGGGAGCGCCTGGCCGCGAACTTGGTCGAAATGAGAGTATGTGTCTCTAGTCGTCCAGAACGTCGAATCACTTGCTGTAAGAGCCCGCATCTGCTCAAAGTAGCTAGGGAATACGCCAGGTATAGCCGCTTCTCGGAGGGGTAGCTCGAATACTCGCACGGATACTGGTTCGTGGTATGGAAATTCCCGGTATTCCTTGGATCCCTATCTTGCCGTCGCGTTGGTGGAGAAGTGCAACAGTGCCGGTGCTGTGACGCGCCATGATCCGCATAGAAAGCTCCTGTGGCAGGATACGTAGTGGAAGTTTGACCGTCCCAGCGTCTCATGCTTGTCTCGATATTCCAGAAGTTTGATAAATGCTTGGTCCCAAGGATCGTGAAGTATCGGGCCGTCGGGCTGTTTCCATGGCTCCATTTGCGCCGATAGATATATCCAATGCTCCCAGGGCTCGCCATCCGAATAGTGACGCGTCCTTCGATACAAATTGTATAGACTTGCCATATTCTCAACGTTCTCTGTACTCCAGTCCCTAGGCCTTCTGAGTCCCAGATGAGAAGTCCAATCGAGCGGGTTCTGGATCTGCGTTATCCCGTGTACAGAGCTGAAACCATCAACGAAGCTGTCTCCATATGCATCGCCGAAAAACTCCAGCATCTTGATCTCGTAGAGGTTGTTAACGAGGAGGCGAGCAAGCTCATCCATGGTTCCTGTGTACCATTGGGCAAGGATAGGTCCTTGAATGAGTCCGAGTAACGTCGTGAGACCATAGAATGGAAGCATTATCCACAACACTTTCTTCATGGTACGGCATAGTGATTTGAACATTCCCCAGACACACCATATATAATGTGCCACCGAACTGAGGGTTTTCATCTTTAAAATGACCGAATTTGTGAAGGAAGAGGAGGAGGGTGGGTGCGAGAGGCAAGAGAGTTGAATGCGAGCAAACTTCTTGTTTTAACGCGATGATTTATCACGTTGGTTCACCCCTGCAGTTCCTTTGAAAAGTTCATCGTGCATGAAGGGAGTCGGCTTCTGCCTAGAATATCACCGAATTTTCCGCAAAGTGGAGAGTTTATGCATCTTTTTGGGAAACGTTAACGATGAATTAATTTTATTCCTGTTGTTGGTTGTGAAGTCAGGCCACGGATTGACTAATGCCAAGACGCTATATCTCGAACAAGAAACTGCCGTGTGAGCGTGAACAAAGTCTGCTAAGGACTTCAATTTCCGTGATGAGGATTCTTATTATGATTCATAGATTAACTGTCGCTGGCAAATATCTGACCTATCCTCGTCTCCTGGAGTGATCATTTAGCTCCAACACAACTAAGAGAGGTTGGGAAGCTTAAAGACACTGTCCGTGACCCAGTTATCGCCATTCAAATACCCAGCACTCATAACATAAAGCCAATCAGGGTTATCCATAACCATAGCCTGTCGGGAATAAGCACCAGGCTGAGGAATATCATAGTACACCCAAGAGCCCGCAGCGCCAAGGTTAGTGTTGATGTAAATACCATTGTCGCTGTTGGCAGTAACAATCAAGGAGCCGCTGGATCCTCCAGAGGGCGACCAGGTAAGATACGGCGAAGAGCTGGGTGCACGGCTACCAGCTGTAAGAATCTGGTTGGTCGCACTGTCGAAGGTGAGAGGAGAGTCGGAGATACGGTAGTAAACAGGGAAAGCAGCGTTGTTGGGTGAAGCTCCTCCGCCGTACTCAAAGGTCATCATCCACTTTCCGTTAGGAAGCTTAGCAACGGTTGTCATGCCGGGGCGTTGAGAGTAGGCAGTTCCTCGAACATCGTTGACGACGGCATCCCAGGTAACGCCGTCGCTGGAAGTCTGATGAACCAGCTTCTGGCCGTATGAAGGATCGCGCTGATCGGAGTAGTAGCACACAAGCTTGTTGTTATAGACCATGAGGAAAGGCTCCCAGACGGGGGTTTCGCCATTGTTAGGGACGGCTTTTCCTCCCGTGGCAATGTTGGAAATGTACTTCCAGGTCTTGCCGCTGTCTGTAGAAGCATAAAGGTCGATCTTGGTCTTGCTGAGATCAGTGGGGATACTATTTCCAGCAAGGAGGATAGTTCCCTTTGCAAGGTTGCCGATGGCTTGGGGCAGGACGTATAGGAAGGGCTGGTAACGAAGGCCCCAGCCGTTCTTTGTATCCGTCACATTGGACAGAGGCGCCCAGGTTGATCCCTTGTCTTTGCTCTGGTAGATGGGGAAGTAGACCAGCGGTGGTTCAGGGCTGTAGTTCTCCCTGTCTTATGTTAGCTAGGGCTTGACCGGATCATCCGGATTGACTCACCATGTTGCAAGGATGGTTCCATCAGCAAGCTGGACGTTACGACCGTACAGCGTCTTGGGAGTGTTGTAGTTGGAGGGAGGCTTGTAAATGGTCTGGAACGTAACGGCATGATCCGCGACGGCCCGTTCCTCAATGGCTCTGCATGATGCAGGGCTGAGGAAAGCCAAGCATGATAATAACAGGGAAGCCTTGATGCCAAGCATGATGAAGAGAATACTGTGAAATGTATGGATGGAGTGATCTGCTGAAGGCTAAAAAAGGCGGATGAATGCCTGTTTAAATATCTTGGCATCATGACAGAATACCCTTCCCCGGCGTCGTATTCCCAAAAGTCCTCTAAACTCTAAGCTAATCCCTAATTTCCCAACGTCGCAGAATGTCACCGTTCAGTCCAACCTAAACAAGACGCGTAATGCCCAACTAGTTTTGAACCTTCAACTTAACGCGCCAATAACTCACTGTCAAACTCGTCCGATTCACCTAAATCGTCATGTTCCTGGCCTTTAAGGTAGCGCACCAATTGACAACTGGCGCAAGAGTCTTTCCCCGCGTCATGTGCCGGTGGAAGCTCCGCGATAGTGGCTCACACTAAGCTCTAGGTCCGGGGCGCTCCCCTTACATTGACTAGCGAGATTCATCTTGATTGGAGCGCATCGGCACATTCTGGAGAATCTGGGGTCCCCGGGTCTCGTGAATTCGGCCTTCGGCACCTGATGTTTTGTTTTGATCTTTTAGCCAATCAGAATGGCATGTGAATGTTTTAATTGCCTCGGTCGGTGGTACGACATTCGGCGTAATTGATAATATCTTATCTATTTGTATCTATGCCGAAGCTTGTATCGATACACCATTCAGGTAATATTTAGAACTCTTTCTTTAACTATTGAAGGCATTAAAGGCATTCACTATAGCATGCGATATCGTCTTCCTATGTAAATAACATGAGGAATAAATCTCTATCCAGTGAATAACTATCCTTGCGCATAAACTCCAGTGAGGTTTTCATCACATAACCTCCCATGGGCTATCACATCAAGCCGAATAGCCGAACCAATAGAGCCAAAGTAAAGGAGCATACGAAGATCTCTGTGAGAGTCTTGCACTCATGTATCGTCCAGCGAACGCACGCCTTGAACAAGGCACCAACTATCACCATAGCCAAAAGGAGCATAGCAACCATAAGGACAAGGACAAAGAAAGGTCGAGGTTCCCCGTTTGGTAAGCCATTGAGAATCATGTTGAGATAGTAGATCTTATAGCGCGTGGCTTCAAAAGATATATGGGCTTTAGCTAGTGAGAGTTAGTAGACTATATAAGACTAAGGGAGGGAGAGCATACCAGCCAGAGCTAGAGAAATAAAGGGGATATCAATCTCCATAGTGAACAGGATAATAGACGTCGAATTTTGATACGGTAATGTGTTGTTGGTCTCAGTTGTTGGTAGTACAGTGGGGCCGCAAAAGTT
>NJCR01003043.1:0-12432 GCA_002234235.1 Fusarium hostae
CTCGCTTATAAAATACGTTATAACTGATTATGATAAATAAGAATAATGGCTAGAAGCCAATTCTTATATATCTTGTCGAATAAGGTTTGAGTCTAAAGATGCAGTTAGAAATATTGTGGTGTCTGTCTGTGCTTAAATAAGAGAAATTGTAAATTGCAGCATTTGGGCTTTGTAGGATGGGTAATGAAGTCACAGTCCAGAACCTTTGGCCCCCAGGCACGAATTCTGGCTGAGGCCAATCACGAAGCGCTTGGCTTGACTTTGGCAGCATCACTAACCTGCGTCGTTGCACTCGCAATTGCTCAATTTCTGAGACCAAAGACTCAGAATGTCAAGAGACGCAAATTCTGGTTCTGTCCTATCAACGTTCAGAGAGCTCAGCTGAATTGCAGGGCACCTTTCAACACTACAGCCACAGATCGATCTTGAGGCGTCCGAGGCAGGGCGAACCGCGAATTATGGATGTGCCCAATAGGATGGCCTGCTTAGTCCAAGCTGAACATTTGTGACGCACGATCAATGCATAGCGCTGACCGTCAAGCGCAAATTTTGGACACAGCCAATCGGCGTCCACTGTGGAGGCGCCTTCATCAATGCTGATTTGTTCACTCCAAGCCACGATGAAAGTAACTAATGGTAATCTGACAGGAGAGCCGCCTCCAGGAGGGGATCAATCTTTCTCAAGATTGCTGCTTTTCTCCTCTTTTGATTTGGAGTATATATTGCAGTCAATCAGCCACGGCTGAACCAACATCTTTGTTAACATGCCGGAGCCCGATAAGATTCCAACATGGAAATGGGAGGAGAACCGAGAGTACATCCGTGCCTTTTACCTCGATGAGAACAAGAATGTCAACGAGCTCGTTCATCTTATGAAGGAAAAACATGGATTTATAGCTACGTAAGTCTTCTCATTCCGTCATGTTCGCTTTTCAAGCAACCATTTTCAAGGCTGATTGCGCCGTAGCAAGGCTCAATATATTCGAAGGCTTGGCAACTGGAAGATGAAGAAGAATGCAACTAAAGGTGTATGGAAGCACGCAGAAAAGCTGATTGAGAAGCGTAAGCTCGACGGCAAGGACACGGAAATTGTCATGAACGGCAGAATTGTTTCAGAAAAGAGGCTGAAAAAGGAGCGGGGCAGATATGGCTACATACAGACGTATGGAAATCCTGGTAATTCTTCCCAGTCTCTCCATTAAATAGTTGCAACTCTGATGATTAGCACAGTCGCCTCACCACAGCATAGCCCGTCAGCAATCATAGCAATGACCCCACCTGGCTCATCGCAGGCAACCGTTCTAACGGATACAATCCCATTGTTCCATTTCCAGAGCTCTTTTCGTCTGCTAGGTATAGTATTCAGAACTCAAGACTACGCCATTTGTTAACAAATCTAGTTAATTCAGCCGCTGCTCTCAGTCCAAGCAACCAGCCGGCAAGGGCATCTTTGAACGCGCAACTGCTTAGTCAAGCAGACGTTTCACTACTGGCCGGCTTTCTCCCCTATGAAGAAGGTCATACAGAAGAAATCAAAACCGTTCAACAGCTCGTATCAGCTATGCAAGCTCAGGTCCCTTCGAACCCTTGTTCCATCGTTGGCCTACAATCTAACGACTATGGGCCATTGATTCACATCATCGAGTGGGCCATCTATCGCTGCACCAACGATCTATTGGGTTCACTTGAAACCTATAATTTACTTCGCTATGTTTCTATCCTAATTTCAGAACACACCGGCCTCGATAACCTGTTCCAAGAATTGAGCTGTATAAGCGGACCAACTACCCGGATTGTCCTCTCAAAGCTTCTAGTCGGTGCCACGACTCGTGGCCATTCCAGCGAAGCCCGAATGCTTCTCCAACTCGGAGCTGACCCAAGATCGAAACAAGATACTTACCCATATATGTCTGTTCTCCAGATGGCAGCAAAACTCCACGATAAAGGTCTTGTGAATGCTTTACTTCAGAAAAAGGCTGACCCAAACAAACACGATCCCCCCGTAATGGAGTTTAAATTTCCATTAACATTGGCACTCATCGAACCAGGCGGTTTGGACGTCGTCAAACTGTTGGTGAATGCCGGGGCTAATGTCAATTGCGGTCATCAGTTCTCTTCGCAGAAGGATCTCAGAAACGGAGTGACCGTGGATGGTCACCTATTCCGCTCCATCTACCCTCTCGAGCTTGCTGTCCAAAATGGAGAGCTGGTCTGTGCCGAGGAACTAATTAAAGCCGGAGCCCGTGTTAGAGACCCATGGCCTCTCAGATCAGCAATCAAACGCAAGGATCGCGAAATGATCTGTGTCCTGCTTATTGCAGGAGCAGACCCCAACGGCTGGATAAATGGACTAAGAAGTAACAACCAGTAAGTCTATGGATTTGGCAACATCAAGAGCTGCAAATAACACATATAGGATAAATTGGAAGCAAACAGCTTTGGGGCTGGCTGTTGAAGCAGGTGACATTAAGTGTGTCAAAACCTTGATTCACTTTGGAGCCAAAGCCGATGCCTTAAGTTTCTGGATAGCAATCGAAAAAGACGACACTGAAATGTTCGATGTTTTGGCCGCTACGGGATCAAGACCTGAGGTTCCCCAACTGGGCATCAGGCACGAACTTATAAGAAAGTCCTTGCCCTATGTTCAGACGATAGACAGAAGAGCCTACCTTTCGACAAGGGCATCTGATAGAGCGGCAAGCGATATGGCTATGATTCATCGCCTTCTCGATGCGGGGAGCGACATAGACGATTTAAGCGCCGTACCATGGGGCTATCATCAGACCGCACTTCAGACAGCGGTCAAATGGTGTCATGATTCTGTTTGCAAGTTTCTGCTGGAAAAAGGCGCCAGTCCTGAAAAACGGGACCCATCTCTCCCAACTCCTTTGCAGCAAGCCTGTGAAGACCTTGTCAAGGGTACGAGGGACTATTGGACGCAAAGGAGGCTTATAGATGTGCTATTGGAGTCTGGAGCCGACGTGAACGCCCCCTCCGCCATGATGATGGGAGCCGAGACGGCTTTGCAAATCGCTGCAAGATCCGGGGATCTGGATCTCCTTGTTCACTTCACCTCTTATGGTGGGAAAGTCTGTATTGAAGCACTGAAGGCTGCCTTGTCTTCCGGCAACTTGATGCTAATCAAATTCATAACTGAAAAGGAATCAAGGATCGAACGATATTTAAGGCAGTATGTACAACATGACCAAACCCTTTTGAATGCGGCCGCATCGTCTGGGAACTTGGAGATCGTCGACTGGATCATAGGGTTTCATACTGAGACAACTCAGGGGGGCTCGCTCCAATTGGCCCTAGAGGCTGCTATCACAAACGGCCACTGCTTAGTGGCAATAAGGCTTCTCGATGCTGGAGCGGATGTCAACCTAGGAAGTCCGCCGCCTTTACTCACAGCAATAGAAGGAGGAGATCAGGAAATGCTCAACCTACTCATATCTCGAGGCGCTGATGTTGAAGCGACAAACAGCCCCTGCAGCCCCCTGATCGCTGCCATCCGACGAGTTTGGCTTCAAGCTGTTCGCACCCTGTTAGATGCCGGAGCCAATTTCAACAAACAAGTCGGAGACTTGGAGAGATTGCCACTCCTTGAGGCGGTTCAAAGACGATCCGTACAATGTGTCCGGATGCTCTTGGGGTCAGGGGCCGATGTCAACGACTACAGGGACTCGGACTGCCTAGGACTATCTGTTTCGAACAGATGTACAGACATAGTACATCTGTTGCTTTTGTGTGGTGCCGACCCAAATAAACCTTCACCATGGTCTGATGTTAGACCCATACATCTTGCTCTCGATCAGCGACAAGTCGGTTGTGATATTAATATTGTTAAAACTCTGATCGAGTGGGGCGCAGACGTCAATGCCTATTCAGCCATAGCAGGATATCCGCTACAGATGGCCACTGGGGATGCCCGGGACCTGCTTCTACAAGCTGGCGCTCGCCCTGAACAGCTCCCAAACTCGTTGAAACCAATGGCCGAACGCGACATATTCACCAAATTACAAAAGGCAGCGGGTTCGGGGGATACTGAACAGGTCCAACTCTTGATCTCGAGTGGCGAAAATGTCAACGAGCCAGCATATTGGGAAGGTGGTATGACTGCTTTACAATATGCATCAATAATGGGCCATTTCAACATAGTACTCTTGCTGCTTGAGAACGGAGCGAATATAAATGCTCAAAGGGCTGTGAAAAATGGTCGTACGGCACTCGAAGGTGCTGCAGAACATGGAAGACTTGATATTGTACGCTTGCTTCTTGAGAATGACAACGAGCCCGAGCTATTGGAGCGGCATTGTCAGGAGGCTGCAGATTATGCGGAGAGTCAAGGGCATCACGTTATTGCGAGGGACCTTAGGGGATGGAGGAGTGAATTAGTAAAGTAGTCTAAACCTGAAGTAAGATGTATGGAACAGACTCCAGACAGAAGCTAATGGACAGCAAATTATCCACGCGATGCAATTAACCAAACCTTGATCGGCTGCAAAGCTTGGAAAGCTATTACATAATCTTACAATAGACATATTTAATATCTCGAATGAATTACTCCTGTGATTGCCTGGTCAAACGTATGCATATGAAAAGGGGTGCAAATGAATAGGGTTTGATGAGCTTCGTTTCATGTTCAGCGTCGGATTTGGCGGCTGACAGTGGGCATGGTCGCTAAAAGGCCTGAAAATGACAGGGAACCCCATCGCGTTACGTCAGCGTCTCCAGTGATTTTATAAAGACGAAGTGCATCCACGTGTAATCTTTTCAAACTCATGCAAATCCTCGATTGCATGATTAACCACCATGGCAAACACTGGAGCTTCTCAATTTCCTCCTTACGAGGGTACAGAAATCATCAGCTTTCAATTCTCGAATTCTACTGCTCCCGCGTCACTCTCGGATGAGAATACCGAAGTCGGCAAGATATGGGCGGCTACGCTAAAGACGTATCTCGATCACCCAGAAACCGGCATCGTCTGGTGGGGGCTTGTGCATGACGCTCCGAACAAAGCTAAGCTATTTATCGGTAAGTACAGTTCAGCTACTCAAACAAGACCGGTGCTAACAAGAGTGTTTCAAAGACTGGAAGAGCTTAGCTGGTCGGGGTCAATTTGAAGCTAGCCCCGAAGCAACAGAGCTTGCCAGCGCCTGGAAATCAATCACGGTAGCGCCAGTCACCAAAGACACATACAACTTCACCTCTGGCGACGTTGCTAGACAAACAGCTTTATCCAGCACCTACGAAACCGTCTCAGCCCTCTTCACTTTCAGATTCCATGCTCAACTTGGCGCTGGCGATGTTCAGCAATTGGATGCAAGCTTCCAAGAAACAGACCGCACAATTATGCTAAGCCCGGGCGCTGTCGTCGCCAGCTACTCAATTGGAGGATGGAGCTTGGACCGCACATCATACTGCGCGGCGTACCGCTACCTAAACGCTGATGCCATGAGGAATTTCATCAAAGGCGATAACAAGGTCAGAGGTTTATTGGAAGGATTGCAGTCTCGCGCTTCAGGCGGCATGCAACTGGAGTTTCTGGAAACACGAGTCTATAAGCAAGGCTGGCAAGGATCCGTCACCAAGACAGAGCCTGATAATCCGACTTTATCGGCTTTTATGGCCGATGCGCAGGCCTTGTTTAAGAGTTTTGACTCGGCTGGGATCCGAGGAGAATAGTGCCCCTCCAGCAAGGCTGGATTTGTGGACTTTGAGGACCAATTCGGCACAACTCCGGGCTCGGAGGATTGCTCCGATCATCAAAGAATCGCACGTTAGGGAGTAGCCACGGTAATTGCAGTGACCTGAGCCTCTAAATCATGGAATATTCTAGAAATGAAGAATGTAATTGACACTATATCCTGTAGTAAAATCTGAGTCATTATAAACAATATGGAATTGCCATGCTAGGATCGGTGACTGCGAATTTGCAATACGGAGGACGGATTGTCATTGGTGAAACGTTGAGGCTAACTCCTCATCACCCACTTCGCGCCTCGTAGATTGAAGGGCGCATCGCAAGCCAATGACTCACTAGATTCAGCTGGAGTATTTATAAGCATAAATTCTGTTCAGACACTCATTCTTCTTCACTATCTACCTTTCCATTTGCCTCAAACTTAACACTGATCAAGCCTATCATGGCATCTCTTAAAGCAAAGTTCCAGTCCCGATCTTGGCGAAAGGATCAATTCGTCATCTCAACAGACCCTAGCCTTTTCCCGATATCTCGACTCTCAAACATCTTCAACTCGAGCGAATTCTACTGGGCCAGCGCGCTATCACCCGAAGCCTTCAAAGAGGCCCTTCACAACTCCCTTTCCTTCGGCGTATACGATTCGGCTCAATCACCCAGCCCAGAATCACCAGGTAAACTGGTTGGCATTGCACGATGCGTGACAGATTTCGTCACGTTTGCGTATCTCACAGACGTATGGGTTGATCCAACGTACCAAGGAAAAGGCTTGGGGAGCTGGCTTGTTCGTTGTATCCAAGAAGTGCTGGACGAGATGCCGGATCTGCGACGGGCAATGCTGCTCACGGGAGATTGGGAGAGGTCTGTGCCGTTTTACGAGAAGCTATTGGGTATGAGCTTGGTTGAACCGAAGAGAGGTGAAGGACTTGCTGTTATGGAGAGTAAGGGGAGAGGTCATCCGAGCTATGGGAAGGCAGGTCTAGGTTATAACTGAGTAGGAGTCTTTGTTCTTGTGGGCCCTATCTGTAACTAATGTTCATCTCAGCGAGTTCAGGCTCAGAAACTCTCAAAGCGTCTTGTCCTTGAATTTCCATATAGCAAAGTATTATTATGGTTATAAAATTATTGAGGGTTGGAGGAATTAGTCTCTTGCCAGGTCTTATTAAATAACCATAAAAGTTATTAACTTTTTATTATGTATAATAACAGTGACCGGTATGCGAAGGTCACTCTCTGAACTGCCTTATTCACAATCGAAGGCTGCGGCTGAAGAATTGCATGTATGCCTCAAGTCGCACTCCTTCGCTGGTCACTATTGAGTCAATCGAAAAAGCACGAAAGAACATCTCGGTGCCGAAAGTAACCCGATCTCAAGATCAAAATCACACTTTCTCAATTCATACCGCATCGGCGATTAACACACCACTGATCTACGTAGCACCATACCAAAAGCTCTGAAACCATGCAACGCGGCTGTCAACCTGAGCCTTCAACTCCTGCATCACCCCTTGGTCTTCAGTCCCTTTGTTCGGATATCCTGCACTTGACTTCGGTCCCGAATTTTCCTGGAGATATGCGCCCACCACGCGGCATTGTTGCGCAAATAAGTAAGAACAGAGCTGTACCACCATTGCCAACCGGAGATCGGCAAGTCCTGACGTTGTGTTTCCTTGGGCAGCATGACATTCGGCATCAGCGCCATCCTGCAAGGAACCTAGTACGGCTTCAAAGCTGCTGAGTAACAGCATATGGCATGCAACCACTAGATGACGCGCCACATTGGTGTCGCATACAGCGTTATTGCTTCGGGTTCCGAGCTGCTCTTGAAGTGACTGCGTCGCCTTTGTGAGTTTGAACGAGCATGATAGCAGTTCAACAAGAATCTCCCCAGCGGCTGTCCCATTTCTGCTAGTCAAAATAGAATCGATAACGCTGCAGTCATTGTTCGTGTCTCCAAAAGGCTTCAGAAGCCATGCCGCAACAAGCTTCAGGACAGCGTCATCAAGCAACAGCGCAAGCCGACATTGGCCAATACCTCCAAGCTTTTGGGATAGCTCCCAGTTCTCAAATAGCTCATAGGTCTTGTTAGACAAAGCATGAAGCCTGGGTATGAGCTGAACAAGACTTGACATGGTGGTGTCAGGATCGTAAGGTGGTTGGCTTCCTGGTTGCGGCGTCTTGATTAATTGAGGCTCTTCTTGGAGCTCAGGCATGCATAAATCTGGTAGGGCGTCGTGAAACCCCAGGTGCATGTCCATTTGGGTGTCGGACATCAAATTTGATAAGTCGATGGGCTGGTACTGCGCAAGCATGGTGGCCCACGAGTAGACATCTGGTTGCAGCGCATGATCCAGCCATGCTTCGGGCATTAGTTCCATATACGGTCCCGGGCTCAAGATCAGGTCCGACTCAGATTGGCCTGATACTATGGTTCTAGAAGCATGGGGCGGGGTTGACAACTGAAAGCTGTATGTCATTCCAGGTTCCTGGATACTTGGATGGCCATCCTCCTCGGGCGTAAGCGGTTGCACAACCGTTTCCCTGCGTCTTCTCGGAGGTACAAGCACCGTCTCGCCCTTGTAGTGGTGCAAACTTGGACGACCCTTTGGACGACTAAGACTATACACGCACTGAGTGCCATGTCGAAAGCAACGACTGCAAGCTCCCGTTCTGCTTCCTCCGTGGGGAGTACACCTTAGCTTCTGGCTATGGCATCTATCACATGACTGCCGGCGTGAAGGTGCGGTTTTAGGTGTTGTTGCAGGACTTGGCGGGGCAGAGGGGAGTGAAAGATCAATTGGACCCGCGGTTGATGACATTATGCAGTGGTGACAGACCTCAGCAACGAATTCAGCGAAAAGGTGTGAGAAGGAGTAGATGTAAGTAGGATGCACTAAAAGCTCACTCCGAGAATAAATGAGCTTGACAAATTTATATCCAAACCTGTTTAAAGGAATCAATCTTCCTTAGGCCAGCTTGTATGTAATGGAATATCAGAACTCAAGATCCCATTGCGTGTTTCTCATACCCTGGATGCAGATAAGCAGCCACTCACCCACCACTACCAACGTCCAATCCACTTATTATCAGCTGCATACCATTTCAATTATGTGTTCCAGTCGTAAGAGCAAGGCTGAGCTACTGTCTGACTTTTAACCTTGTGTATCCTTTCGTGCTTCTGATAATGTACAAAGACGCTCAAGGTTTCCCGTTATAAGGAATCCCATATATTGCATATTCTTGCGAGTCTGCGATAGTAATAACGTGAGGGGGAAGTGTGCGTTATGTAACCAAGAACGTCATGGCACCTACATTGTCTTACAGCCTGCGACGCGAAACGGAAGCCGAGATTTCCATGGTACATTCGTAGATAACGGATAGCTATCTCCCAGACTTGGAACGTTACAGTTGATTTCAACGAGAAGGGGTCTCAAGCTCAGGGTAAAATATAGAAAGATGATTGTTACTATCTTTCAGTAAGAACAGGCATAAGCCATAGACAGAAGGGGGAAAACGGATAATGGTGCGGTTGAGACTTGCGATAAGCTGAGAGCTTATCGATAGGCTTATCTCGCGCTTCGGCCTTTCTACTTCCGCGTTTCGCTTCCTGCGCAGTGAGCCGCGTCTCTTAACAGGATCGACCTCAGACAGGTTTTGAAAAGACATCTTAGAAGACGGCCTCTTCCTCTTTCGATCGACTCGCTCATCGCCCGTGAATACAGTAGTCAGGAATAACACAAGGCAGTTGTCTTTCTAAGCTATTTGGTTAACCTAGAAATACGGCACATAGATAAATTAGTAAGGATTTCACATACCAAAAGTGTCTGAAGCTAGTACCTGATTGTTAGGGGTTGGGATCACCTTGACTTGGTTAAACTCGTAGCTGGTTTTGGCCCCCCCATCAGCCTTCTTATCTTGTTGTAGCTCCTTGTGGATGCCGCAGTTAGGGCGAGCCGTGCCTGTGGCCCCGTGGCCATGCTTGCGAAGGCTGCGGAAGAGATCTGACGACGAGAAGAGGTTATCCACAAAGACGTGATATGTCGCTTTTAGCAGCATATTTGCTAGGGCAACAACGACGCTCTGGGTCGAGTTCAAGGCGATAGGCTTGTCTTCTGTGGCAGGCTTCTTCCCTGCGGCCTTGGCTGCACCCCTGCCTCGACCGCCTCCTCGCCCTTGTGTAGATGACTTCGGTGGGGGAGGTTCAACGCCAACGGCGACGTATTTTGCTTCCTTGATATGCCATAGCCACCGGATAAAGAAGCCCTGTTGAGCGATAACCCAGATCTTGAACCCTAGGGGGTCAGGCTTGCCCTTGATAAGCGTTGTCTCATTTGACCGGCCTGTGTAGCGAATCATACACTCATCTACAGCTAAATGAGAGCCCGGAACGAAGATCTCTGTAGATACGGCTTGTATATGATTAGACCACTCATCAGCAGCTTGGAATACCTTCGGAAGAGGTGCGGTCTCATCGATCTTGCTGTGGTCGAAGGGATGAAGGTGCCGGTGGATGAGCTGAAACTTCCAATACGGCATGAACTTGATGATTGAGTGCTCAGGGGGTTGAACACCCGGCTGGGGGGTACTCCAGTGGCTCTTAATCGTTCTTTCCTTATGTATGCCTATATAAATTAGTATTCTAAGCCATATATATACTTCTGCAACTGAGGTTCCTTCCCATTTTCTTAAACTTGCCGTTCTCTTTATTGGGTGCTTCCAGCTATCAATAATGCCGTTTTCTTTGAGCTATATGACCTAGACCTTGGTGTATTAAACCCATTTTTCAACAAGAGAAATAGGAAGAAAAAGCTGGAATAGCTGCAGCGGCGTTGGGGGTAGTGTATTGATGTAAAAGCTGCGTGTTTTTACGGGGAAAGGCTTGAATTTGGTGCCGCGGTCTGTTTCGGCCGGAAAAACAGCTATCCGGGTCGGGTCATTTAGGTGTATATGGCGACTGTGATCTTCTTTGATAAAGCTACTGTTATTATAGGCGTTGATAATATGTATCTCTTCTAGAATTAGCGGGGAATTCATTGATAACTTTATAATAATTTGTATGGTGTTTTGGCTGAAATTGCTTTATTGAACTAACTTTCTGTACCCTGCTTGTACTGTTGTCATGACCGGGGTCATGTGGGGCGAGGTACGGGATTGAGGCTTGTGGGCACTGAGGAGATAGGCGTTAATAAAGGTAGAGATATATTGGTTATATCTGGAACTAACTTATGTAGAGGATACAGTTGCTATATAATATACCTTAATCTTAGCTGCAATGGAGGCTTAGGATAATATTGAAGATAGGGTCTTGAAGAACCTTTGTGAGACTATGCCGAACTGTGTTACTGCTGTAATTGCTGCAGAAGGTTGGTATACAAAGTACTGAAGCTGTTCCAATTGACCTTATTAGGTCAAAATTACAATATCACAGCAGCAGCATAACAGCTGCCCGTTTCGGCTAGCCTCGATCGTCGGTACCTCTTGGTGTATTCAAACTTATTGCACCCCACTGTACTAACCTTATGACTAAGCTAAGTGGGGCGAGTGACCTTCCTAAGGGCTGTGGCACTTAAAGGGATAGGGGTCCCCTGCAAAGAGCAAGGGGCCTCGCCTCGGCAGGATAAAACTTTTGACGGCGTCCTCCGTAGAGCTTGCACAGTTATGTGGAGCTAAGTAAAATCAGAAACCAGTTTATTTTAAGGTGATAATAGCACTTAAATCTTATGGGAAGCTTTATTCATTATTATTCTTAGGTATAAAAGTCCTGTTTCAATGAAGTCTACAACATTATAGCCGGGGAGTTCGAGTTAGATCATGGTTGCGGAAGAGCACTCCCTGCAAGCAATGGGGAAAACCGTGGCCTGATTTATGTTTTCCGTCGACTTCCGGGACGTGGGGAGGTCCTTTCCCATTTGGTCCGTAGCCCGACTACATGGCCAGGTTGCCACTTTGCAACGGCTTATGGGCAAGCAGAGCAGCTCAGACCAGGCCGTTGGATCTTGCTCACGCGGGACACCCTTGTCAGGCTGGGCCTTTGCGTTGATCACCAGTCTCAGGATTATGATGATATCTGATTCTCCGATTGACATTTTTCTCGTTATTCAACAGACCTCAATTGTTCTCGTCGGTTGATGCTAGATCCTCTGAAGGCTAACTTAAGTTCCTCTGAAGTCGTCGGAGTAGGTCGCGGAGAGAGGCAGCAAGGTTGTCGTATATTCTCTAGATAACTACCGAGCCGAGCAGTATAGAGTTACCGACAATGACCTCCGAACTGCTTCTTGTGCCGGGATTATGCCTGTAGTAGTCTTATGTTAATTGGTGTTTTCCCACTCCTGATTAATAATTAAGCTTGCTAATAAGCGGAAGGCAGTTTAATTTAAAGCCTATATCTTATTGTCAGAAGTATATAATTTTGCAGTAACTACCTATCACTAAGCGGCAATTTACTATTAGCTATAAAATACCAAGATAATTCTTTAAATTTAAAGTATGTAATTAGTTTTATTTTAATTAATTAATTTACTTAACTAGTAGTTTTATAAATTACTAAGTTCTATATAGTAATTATAAGCTCAAATAACACATCTAGCGGTGAGGCAAAGAAAAGCCCATCGTAATATAACTTTAATCCGATTTTAAGTTGGCAATGACTAGGGACGCATGACACTTTTGCTAGGGACGCATGAACCTTTCGGACGCATGTCTTTTATACTCTCTTATTGGTTTAAAATAA
>NJCR01003057.1:0-20891 GCA_002234235.1 Fusarium hostae
CACGCGTGGCTATCCAGCACTGGACCTACCCCTCATACTACCCACCATACAACGACCAAAATGGTAGTTCCAGATCAGGAGCTTATCGCCATCATTGGCATGGCATGCCGCTTTCCAGGCGGTTCAGACTCGCCCTCAAAGTTATGGGACTTGCTCCAGTCGCCGCGCGACCTTTCAAAGCGTGTCCCGGCTGAGCGGTATGATACAACTGGATTTCATCATGACAATGGCTCTCACCACGGCGCCACGAATGCGCCGAACGCATATTTTATTGAGGAAGATGTGACTCGGTTTGACAACACCTTCTTTAACATCCAGCCTGCTGAAGCTGAGGCTATCGACCCGCAGCAGCGTCTAGTCATGGAGACTGTTTACGATTCGCTGTAAGTCTGTATGTTTTCTTGCCTTTAGTGCTAGCTGACTTGTTTTACTTCCTTTCTAAAGGTGTGTTGGTGGCCAAACGATTGAGAACCTTCGTGGTTCTAACACAGCCGTTTATGTCGGCATGATGTGTGACGATTGGGCTCAGATCATCAACCGAGACTGGGATCTTGCGCCAACATATGCTGCCACGGGAGACAGTCGTGCCATCATCTCAAATCGAGTCTCCTACTTCTTCGACTGGCACGGGCCAAGTATGACTATCGACACGGCCTGTTCGTCCTCGTTGGTCGCAGTCCACCAGGGTGTAACAGCCCTGAGAAATGGCGAATGCCCTGTCGCCATCGCCGCTGGTGCCAATTTGATCTTGGCTCCAGGTGAGTTTCTGGAAGCAAAAATGTCATCCAAGAGCAGCTGGAAGGCGATACTGACGTGAGTGGTACAGGCATGTTTATTAAAGAGAGCAGCCTCCGCATGTTGTCACCCACGGGTAGCAGCAAGATGTGGGATGCTGCAGCTGACGGCTATGCTCGCGGCGAGGGCATTGCGGCGATTGTGATGAAGCCACTTAGTGCGGCGTTGAGAGATGGCGACCACATTGACTGCATAATTCGTGGAACGGCTGGTAAGTCTTCCCCATTCTGCCTTCACTGTCGATATCCTTGAACGTTACACTGATAATTGCAGTAAACCAGGACGGTAAGACAGCAGGCTTGACGATGCCGAGTAATATCGCACAGGCACAGCTCATCCGAGATACATATGCTCGTGCTGGGCTCGACATCAACGACCCGAAAGATCGGCCCCAGTTCTTCCATGCACACGGTACTGGTACTCCAGCTGGTGACCCGCAAGAGTCGGAAGCCATTTCGAGATCCTTCTTTGAGCATGGCAAGCCGGCTGACAAGCTCTATGTCGGCTCTATCAAGACTGTCATCGGGTACGTATTCAGCAGCCATTTGCTTATGTTAATCTGAACAGTTCCTGATACTCGCAGACACACCGAGGGTGCCGCCGGTCTTGCCAGCCTGATCGGCTCTGTCAAGGCCATGCAACACGGTATAATACCTCCTAATCTCCATTTCAAGAAGTTGAGTAACCGTGTCGCACCATTCTACGATAATCTCAAGGTTCCGACCTCTGCAACACCTTGGCCGAGTACACTTCCCGGGCAGCCGCGTCGAGTTAGTGTCAACAGTTTCGGTGAGTCCAATTCTAACAGAAGCTGAAGCTAGAAAGTAGTTGTCATGTAACTGAGAAGCTAACACCGTGACAGGCTTCGGTGGCACAAATGCACACGCTATTCTCGAGTACTATGAGCCTGAAGCAAGCAAGAAGGTTGCTGCTGTACCAGCATTTACTCCGCTTACAATCTCGGCTGCTTCCTCGTCTTCTCTCCGCGCTACTCTCGATAACCTACGGACTTATCTCCAGGAGAACTCGGACACCACTATGCGCGACTTGGCCTATACACTACAAACACGCCGGTCTACACTCGCCTTCCGCAAGCACGTATTTGCAGAAAATATCAACGAGACCATTAGGAAGATTGATGGCCTGCTCTCTGACGCCAACGCTGGGGATAACGACCTGTCTACCCGTTATTTCGACGTGTCCAAGCCTAGTATTCTCGGGGTGTTCACTGGCCAGGGTGCCCAGTGGGCGCGAATGGGAGCACGGCTCATCGAGGAGTCACTATTCGCTGCTCAGCGCATTGCACAGCTTCAGCGAGCCCTGGCTACGCTCCCCGATGGCGACCGACCTGACTGGACGCTAAGCGGCCAACTCCTTGCCCAGCCCAAGGCCTCTCGTCTTTCAGAAGCGGCCATAGCGCAGCCGCTGTGTACAGCCGTACAGATCATACTCGTAGACCTGCTCAAATCCGCGGGCATCCAGTTGCGGGCTGTTGTTGGCCACTCATCTGGCGAGATCGGCGCTGCATATGCTGCTGGTTTTCTTTCAGCCACCACCGCAATCCGAGTGGCTCACTATCGTGGCCTGTACGCCAAACTGGCTCGCGCCGGAGGCCCTGGTGCCATGATGGCTGTTGGAACTTCGTTCGAAGATGCTCAAGAGCTCTGCGAGCTACTTGGAGGGATTCAGGTTGCTGCTCGAAACTCTTTGACCAGCATTACTCTCTCAGGTGATGAGGATGCTATCGATGAGGCTCTTGAGGTATTGAAGGATGAGGGCAAGTTTGCGCGCCGTCTGTTGGTTGATACGGCATATCACTCTACACATATGAGACCATGTGCGGAGCCTTACCTCGCCGGTCTTAAGAGAGCTGCTTATACCGTAGAGGAGGGAAATGACACACTTTGGTTCTCAAGCGTCAAAGAGGGTTGCCGTATCATGACCAAAGAGGACGTCCAGACACCTCAGTACTGGGTCGACAATATGGCTAACGCCGTCCTGTTTGAGCCGGCCATCTCGCAGGCTGTCGTTGAAGCTGGACCCTTGGACTTGGCTATTGAGTTTGGTCCGCATCCTGCGCTCAAAGGTCCGGCCCTAGAAACGATAGAGCATGCATCCGGCCACCGAATTCCTTATACGGGACTTCTTGCCCGGAAAAAGGACGATATAGAGTCTCTGGCATCCGCTCTCGGTCATCTCTGGACGAACCTAGGCGCCTCGTCGGTCAACTTTGACAAGTTCGAGACGCTGATTTCCGGTACTGAGTTTTTACCGAAGAAGGCTATCACCGACCTCCCGACCTACGCTTTTGATCACTCCCGTTCTTTCTACTCTCTTACCCGCTTTTCTGGCGCCCATCGACATCTGCATGCTATACCTCACCCGCTGTTGGGTCGACGATTGGTAGAGACAGAGACTGCCGACGAGATCTCGTGGCGTAATGTGCTACGCCCTTCAGAGAACAGTTGGCTACAAGGCCACGCGTTACAAGGACAGAGTGTCTTCCCCGCAATGGGATATATCTCCTTGGCCGTTGAAGCACTTGCTGCTGCTGTAAATGGTCAAAAGCTGGGGCTTATTACTATTGATGACGTGGTAATTGGCCGTGCTCTGTCTTTTGATAGCGAAAATTCTGGGGTGGAAACAAAGGTGACATTGAGCGTCTTGCGATCCACCGACGATGAGCTTTCCGGCCGCATTACATGTCACTCTGGCCTCCCTTCAGATAGCGGCACGCCACTGACCCTCAACTTCAGCGCCACCATTGGCGTCGAGCTCCATGAAGCTGAGCCAGACACGCTGCCTGCAGTTCGACATGATGAGATCAACTTGGTGGAGGCGGAACCCGAGCGCCTGTATTCGCAGTTCACAAAATTGGGCTACACCTACAACTCGCCATTTACAGGTGTACGGGCAATCAACCGCAAGATGGGTTGGGCTATGGGAGAGATCGAGGATGAATCTGGTGACAAATGGGAGGACAAGTTACTCGTGCATCCCGGCTGGCTTGATTCAATTATCCAGACTGGTTTCGCCGCCTACAGCCACCCGCACGACAACCGTCTCTTTACTCTCTGCGTCCCAACAACCATCCGCTCTATCGTCATAAACCCATACTTCTGCGACACTAGTCCGAATCGCGAGCGTATTCTACAGTATCAGACGTCTACTCGCGCAACGCCTGAGGGCCATATGATGGTTGATATTGACGTGTTCTCTGGTGGTTCAGCGCAAGAGCATCCGTTTGTGCAGTTTGAGTCGGTTGAGCTTCAGCCTTTTGCGGCACCGACACCTCGTGATGACACTGTTATTTATACTCGTTATGACTACCGCTTGGCTGCTCCTGATGCCGTTGTCGCCATGAAGGGCGATGACAGGGAGAACAGTGTACTATCGTCCGAGAACAACGCAGCCTTGCTCGTCGCTGAGCGGGTGGGCTTCTTCTACCTACGCCGACTTCATGAGAGTACCACAGAGTGGGAGAAGGCTGATGCTCTGGACCATCACCAGAAACTTCTTGACTTCGCTGCTCGTACTATTGATGCTGTATCACGTGGGGATCACCCCTACTTGCCGAGTGAGGCGCTCAACGACTCAACAGCTTTCATCAACTCGCTCATCGCTAAGCACCACAGCCACGACTACATCCAGCTACTAGAGCGAGCGGGAAATCATCTAGCTGATGCAATTCGCAGCGGTGGCAGCATCATAGATCGTCTCGCCAACGATGAGCTGCTGAGCCGGTTCTACCAGAATCTTACAGCACAGCCAGGACAGGAGAATGCCAATTCGTGGTATGCTCGCGTTGTCGCCCAGATCGCCCATAGGTTCCCGCGCATGCATATCCTTGAGATTGGAGCAGGAACCCAGGGCGGGTCGACTACACCGATTCTAGCTGTCTTGGGCGACGCATTCTCCTCCTATACTTATACCGACGTCTCTTCCGAGTCTCTAGAAGGCGTTCAAGGCCGCTTCCAGCACTTTGGCGATCGCATGGTCTTTTACACATATGATATTGACCAGCCGCCAGCAGAGCAAGGGCTGGACGAAGGCTCATATGATGTCGTGCTGGCATCGACCGCCTTGCATACTGCCAACAACCTGGACGAAACCCTTGCTCATTTGAGGAAGCTCTTGAGACCAGGAGGCTATCTTGTCGCGCTGGAGATCAACAACAATGACGCTGTGAGCTTGAGCACCATTTTTGGTGGTGTACCTGGATGGTGGTCTAGCAGCGACGGGCCGTCTCTATCACTGGATCAATGGGATTTATTGACCCGTCGGCACGGCTTCAGTGGAGTCGACACAAACACACCCTTCTCCACAACCGGCAATGGCAAGCTACAATGGTTCTCCGTCTTTGCCAGCCAGGCCATCGATGAGCGTGTGAACAGTTTGCGTGCTCCTTTGGCAGCTCCTGTTCCGACTCAAGGTCCTGACAACCTGGTCATCATTCGCGGACGTACCGAGGCCAATGTCCAGCTGGCCAAGGAGGTGACTGGGCTGATCAGCTCGCGCTACCCAACGGTAACATTGGTTGAGTCGATCGAGGAACTTAATGAACATGGCCTAGCTTCAGGCAGCTCTGTACTTTGCCTGACGGAGTTAGAAGAGCAGTTCCTTGAAGTCCGAACCGAGCCCAAGATTGAGAGTCTCAAAACACTCTGGCGCAATGGCCATAGCATTCTCTGGGTCACGCGCGAAGCCCGCGCTGAGCGTCCGTACTCGTCTATCATCCTCGGATTGTCTCGTGTTCTTCGTCATGAGTATCCTACAATCACTTTGCAGCTGCTTGACTTCGATGCTGCCACAGAACCAACGTCGGATATCTTAACTAATGCCTTGCTACGCCTGGAGTTGGGTGCACGCTTCAAGAAGGAGGAGAGCAATCTTCTATGGACCATCGAGCCAGAGTATCACTACGTCAATGGCCAACTATTGATCCCGCGGCTGCTTCCTTATACAGAGGCGAACAACCGGTATAACACTTACCGTCGCGCTGTCTATGACGAGTTTGATCCGCGCGAGGCGGCGATGGTGCTCGAGCCAGCAGCTGATGGGGCGTCATTCGAGCTGGCTACTGTGTCGCCACTGCGTGTGCTTCCTGCACCTAGATCGAAGGGCGATACCGTCACTATTCAAGTCGAGCAGTCTCTGTTGCAGGTGTTCAAGATCCACGGTGCTGGCTACTTCACCCTAATTGTAGGCACCGAGGCCCAGAGTGGTCGACAGCTCCTCGCACTCTCCGATACAGCTACCGAGTTCCGAGTGCGTGTACCTGCCAATTGGACAGTACCTCTGCCAGTGAACAAGAATGAGAATGCTAGCACACTGCTTGGAAGTATCGCCGCATACCTCCTTGCCCAGACCATCCTGGCCAGCGCACCACGCTCCGGAAGTGTGCTAGTCCACGAAGCAGACCAGCTTCTGAAGGACGCCCTGGAAAGAGAAGCAGCTAGAGAAGAGTTACAGCTTGTTTTTACAACAGGGACGAAGAACCACGAAGGTGCTATCTTCGTCCACGAGAAGCTCCCTGTACGGCGTGTAAGCACACTGTTGCTGCGCAATGTCTTATTTTTTGTCGACCTATCTCCGGAGTCTGCCTGTTCTGACCTTTTGGCTCGATCTATCCCGGCACACATGGCCAAGGTTAAGGCAACTGACTTCCTGCGAACGCAGCCTGGCTTATCACCATACTCCGACGCCGACGACACAGAGCAAGTTGGTCGAGCGCTGAAGGAGGCATGGGAGAATGCGACCGACCGAGGCCAACCTGTAAGCGAGCAGGTACCCGTGTTGGCACTTCAAGATGTCACGTACTCGCCTGCCATACACACCAAGCTCAGCGTCGTCGATTGGACTGCGACCTCATCAGTGCGAGCTCTTGTACGACCCATCGATCATGGCACCATCTTCCGCGCCGATGGAACCTATTTCCTCGTTGGATTGACTGGTGAGTTAGGTCAGTCGCTATGTACTTGGATGGTAGCCCACGGAGCGCGGAATCTGGTGATGTCCAGTCGGCGACCCAAGGTAAGCCAGCGATTCGTAGACTCCTGTGCAGCAGAGGGAGCAACTATCAAGGTCATGTCTATTGATGTGACACGTCGCGAGTCTTTGCATGAGGCTCTTAAAAACATCAACGCCGAACTCCCTCCCATCATCGGTGTCGCCAATGGCGCTATGATGATTGATGATGCCCTGTTTGACGACATGAGCTTCGAGTCACTACAGCGGACAGCCCCGCCAAAGATTGAAGGCTCTGTTATCCTCGATGAGTTCTTTTATGATATACCGCTTGACTTCTTCATCCTCTTCACTTCGTTGGCCAATGTTGTCGGTAATACCGGCCAATCGGCATACATCATGGCCAACCAGTTCATGTCCGCTCTAGCAGCTCAGAGGCGCAACATTCGTGGCGTCGCAGGCTCGGATATCGCAATTAGCTCCATCCAGGGCTTGGGATATTTCGAGCACGCTAATCATCTGGATAAGGACCACTTCACGCGAATAGGCTACCGCAACGTCTCTGAACAGGACTTCCACGGACTCTTTGCTGAGGGCATACTTGCAGGCAGGCCAGGTTCGAAGGGAGGATCCGAGGTATGCACCGGTGTCTCCCCCTTCCGTGAAGGCGCCACGCTGCTCGCCAATCCCTGCTTCAGCCATCTTCTCCTTCACGATGCCGCTGCCGTCCGAGGTGGACGTGGTGGTAGCAGTGGCAAGACAGAGCGCCCGCGTGCCCGCCTCATGGCTGCCAAGTCTGCTACTGAGGCAAAGTCTATCATCAGAGAAGCCTTTATGGAGCGACTGAAGCGTATCCTCATGGTCCCTCAGGGGGAGAGTGTGAATGAGAAGGTGACACTTGTTGAACAGGGTGTGGACTCTATCATGGCTGTTGAAGTCCGCACTTGGTTCCTGCAGGAGTTCAGCATTGATCTTCCTGTTCTTAAGATCCTGGGCGCTGGGTCGACGCTTGAGTCTATTCTTGATGATGCAATGAACGGCATTCCTGTTGAGATCCTGGACTTAAGTAACGTGGGCAGTGATAATGCCAATACTGATGCCGCTAACGCTACCGCTCCTCCTCCCCCTGTTCCTGCTCCTGCTCCTGTCACGGTATCTGTCCCGACAACGAAGCCATCGACAGAAGCGAACAGTTCTTCGGAGACAAGTGGTTCGCCCGATATCTCGACGCCTCGATCGCCGCTTGACACGCCTCTGGAGAGGTCAATAGACTTGGGGAACGCAGCCGACCATAAGAAACCTGCAGACCCATCCCTGGAGAAGCAGCACGAAAAGCAGAGCCGTGAAAAGACCGTTGACTCCCTCAAATTGACTGAACACGCCGAGCCAATGACATTCGGACAGAGGCGCTTCTGGTTCCTGAGCCACTACATCGAAGACCCCACGACGTTCAACATTGCCTACCAGTTCAAGCTCACGGGATGTATCCGCATCGACGATCTCGCCAAGGCCGTCGAGTCAGTGGCTCAGAGGCACGAGGCTCTACGCACGCGTTTCTTCTGGTCCACTGACGGCAGCAGGACACCTATGCAGGGGATCCTAGCGAAGTCCTTTGTGCGTCTGGAGACCGCTATGATTGAGTCTGAGGCTGAAGCAACTGAGGAGCTCGATGCGATGCGTGATCACAAATGGGATCTTGGCGATTGGGCACAGTTGCGTGTCAAACTACTCTCGCTCTCTGATACGCAGCATTTCCTGCTCATGGGGACCCACCATATCTCTATGGACGGTCATAGTATGAACATGCTGATGCTCGACATCAATCAAGGCTACGGCAATCGAGGCCGCGCGCTTGCTCCGCTACCTGATTCCTCACAGGCTCGTGCTTTCGGCGAGCAGCAGCTTCTCGCACAAAGAAGCGGTAAGCTCCAGCCAGCCGTCGATTACTTCCGCCATACACTCCAATCTGTAGACCTCTCACGCCCTATCGAGCTACTCTCCTTCGCTCGCTCTCAAGTCCGCCATCAGCTCCAAGCGTACAACACTCACATCGCCCGGACTCGTATCGACGCCCAGACGGTCGCCAAGTTGAAGCAGCTCACGCGAAGCAACAAGGCCACTTCTTTCCATGGCTACCTCGCCATCGTCCAGGCACTACTATTCCGGCTGTTACCCGCTGAGACAACGGACAAGCTTATCATAGGTATGGCCGACGCCAACCGACTCGACAGTAAGTTCATGAGGAGTATTGGGAACTTCTTGAACGTGCTTCCCTTGGTGTTCGATCGTGATGGCAGTCAGACATTCGGACAGGCCGTCAAAGAGACACGCAAGAAGGTCTACAGCGCTCTCGAACACTCAGCCCTGCCCTTCGATCTGCTTCTCGACGAGTTGGCTGTACCACGCTCCAACGCATATCCTCCTGTATTCCAGGTGTTGATGGACTATAAGCTATTCACCAAGGAGCAACAGGAGATGCCCTGGGCTGGATGCAAGGTTGGCGAGCATCAGTGGCATGCGGCAAGAGGGCCATATGACATTGCGCTGGAGATTGTCGATGACGGTGAGGGTGCTCTCATGGCGCTACATATGCAGGAGGCTTTATACAGCAAGGAGGCCACCGAGTTGTTCCTTCGAAGTTATGTCAATATCTTGAAGGAGGTTGTGAAGCAGGGCGGCGACAAAATGAAGTTGGACAAGCTGGATAAGTGGGATAAGGCTGATGTGAAGCAAGCATTGGAGCTCGGCAAAGGTATGTATTATTCATAGCTACCTCACTCTTCTCTTTTCACTTCCGCATTATAGTGTCTTGCTAACCTTGGATGCAGGCACTGACATGCCCCTCGAATGGCCCGCCACCATCGCCCATCGTCTCGACCAAGTCATCGCCGAGCACCCCGATAGCCTTGCTGTCAAAGATGGTTTTGGCCGTGCATACACCTATGCGACGTTGGATGAGCGGGCTGACAGGATTGCTCATGCCCTTCTTGAGAAGTTGCCTGATCAAAGCAACAAGCAGTCTGTCGTTGGCGTGTTTCAGACCCCATCCGCCGACTGGATTGCTTCCATGATTGCCATCCTTCGTATTGGTGCCATCTATCTGCCATTGGATCAGAAGGTCTCAATCCCGCGCTTGACGAGCTACGTCAAGGCAGCACGGCCGGCTGTTGTCCTGTCCGACAATGAGACAGTACGACTCACTCCGGACATCGGGGTCTGGGATGGAGATAGCATAGCTGTCATCAACGTATCCGACCTTCCACTGAAAGCTCAGGAGGATACACGGCATGTCGCAACCGCAGCCCGTCAGGACAGTATCGCCTACGTCATCTTCACCAGTGGCTCAACGGGTGAACCCAAAGGTATCGCCGTTAAACATGCCAGCATCCGAGCCATGGTTGAGGGCTTCGTACGGGAGTGGGACATCGCAACCCTAGGTCGTGTTGTACTCCAACAATTCGCGTTTACCTCTGATGGATCGTTGAAGCAGATATTCTCCGCTATCGCTACCGGAGGCTGCCTCGTTGTCGCTCCTGCTGATGCCCGTGGCGATCCGTCTGAGCTGACACGCCTGATGGCTGAGCATAGCGTGACCATGACTGTAGCAACGCCTTCTGAGTACATTATGTGGTTCCGCTTTGCGCCAGATGGACTGGGTCGTTGCACTTCCTGGACTTCTGCCTGGTTTGGCGGCGAACGCTCGCCCCAGAGCCTTCTGGACTCGTTCCGCAACCTCAACAGTGTACTGCCAAACCTGCGCTTCTATACTACCTATGGACCTACTGAAGCGACTGTGTCTACCATGAAGGGTATTGCCAATGTCCACGACCCCAATCTCACTGTTCCCGTTCCAGGCCGTATCCTGCCGAATTATGCCATTTACATCATGGATGAGGAGTCTCGGCCTGTACCTATTGGTGTGCCAGGAGAGATAGTCATCGGTGGTGTCGGTGTTGGCCAGAATGAATATCTCAATCAACCAGATGCGACAGCGAAGCAGTTCCACATGGATCCGTTTGCGCCTCGGCACAAGAAGGCAGATGGCTGGGGCCGCATGTACTACACCGGCGACTATGGACGTCTCGACACTCGCGGCTATATCTCCATTGAAGGTCGCGTTGCTGGCGACGCTCAGGTCAAGGTCCGTGGGTTCCGCATTGAGCTGGCAGAGATTGAGGCAACCATCATGAAGGAATCTTCCGTCACACTATCCCAAGCGGTTGTTACGCTGCGTGCTGGCGAGGGTGACCACGATGGTATCCTTGTTGCGCATGTGGTGTTCGAGAACAAGGACATGAGCGAGGCACAGGTTGTCAAAGCAGTCAACCAGCTGCGTACGCGACTTTCCAATTCCCTCCCGAACTACATGGTCCCAGCCATCCTTGTACCTGTCGATGAGGTTCCCCTTACTGCACATGGCAAGGTCGATCGAAAGGCCATGCAAGCTCTTCCTCTCCCAGACATCAAGACCCCCAGCACAGAGCATCATGAACAGCAGGACTTCACGCCTTCTGAGCACCGTGTTGCCGAACTCTGGGCTAAGGTTCTCCCATCGCTATCACTGGCAGCTGAGCCGCTTACACCTCAGTCTGACTTCTTCCGCATCGGCGGTAACTCACTGCTCCTGGTCAAGCTCCAATCTGTCATTAAGCGCGTGTTTGGTGACGCACCACGGCTAGGTATGCTTATGAATGCCCCTGAACTTAGTAGCATGGCAAGATTGCTGGAGAGCCAAGGATCTGCCCCTGATTGGGACAAGGAGATTGCGATGGACTTGGATGACGTCCCAGCCTCGGTCCAGCAGGCAAGCGGTTCAAGCAGCAAGACTCACGGGCTTCGCGTTCTTGTCACTGGAGCGACTGGATCTCTCGGAAAGAACGTGATCCCTCATCTAGTAGCTGATGAGCGCGTGGCCCAGATTTTGGTTCTTGTCAGGCCTGCCGAGAACAGAGACTTAACAAACCTTTTTCCTGGTCTGTCGGCCAAAGTGCGCGTACTAGAAGTCAACCTGCCGTCTTTGCCTGCTGAACCCGCTGAGCTGTCGGAGATCGATGTCATTCTTCACATGGCAGCAGACCGCAACTTCTGGGACGGCTACGGTGCTCTCAAAGCCGTCAACGTGAACTCTACCAAGATCCTCGCAAAGCTAGCCCTTCAAACTGGTGCGACACTACACGTCTTGAGCTCAGGCGCTCTGCTGGAATACGAAGGCAATGGCGATGGGCTGCCACGCCCGGACCCTGCTCATGGCTACGTCGCTTCAAAGTGGGTGGCCGAACGGTATCTCACCAATGCGACGCGCGAGGCTGGTCTACATGTAGTAGCGCATCGGCCTACCTCAGCTCCAGCTTCTGCTCACGCCTCGTCGGACGAGCTTATACCAGCCGAGGACGCTCTGGTTCGAAGCTATCTTGTCAACTCGCTACGTCTCGGTGTCAGACCAGACTTTTCTCAACTCGGCGGCACATTCCACATCGCGCCAGTCGATGAAGTCGCTGCTGCTGTAGCTTCTTCTGTTACTTCACGTCAAGAGGAGTCAGGTGATAACGCGCTGGGCATTGTTAACTACCCTGGCACAGCAGTCCTCCGCACTGATGTCACTTCAGCGCATGCGGAGGAGTTGTTCAAGAGGCCAGAGAATGAGGCTGTGATGAAGCTTCCAACTGTCCCAGCCTTGCATTGGGTTGGTATGGCTAAGAGGGCTGGACTGTTTGAGTGGTTTATCACATCGCAGGAGTTGGTGGTGACTGATGATGAGGGACGAAGAGTGGTTTCTAAGCGGTAGTTCAGGGTAATATTCAGTGATTAGATAAATATGTAGGCGCAAAAAGGGTGACAGGATACAGCGGATAGTTAAGGATGGTGGAGGCAAATAGGGCGTTAAGGCGTTAAATTACTTATGTATATAGCTATAATTATAGTTATAGAATCTTTACTTCTGCTTCTTGTTTGTTTCTATTATTGCTAAGGTTTAGGTTTCTTTACTTAATAGAGTAGGTTGCATAATAATGATAATATGGGCATAACGCTCAAGATAAGGCACTATACACCACGCCAAAAAGCTAAGGCACAGCTCTTGTAGATACTACATTAGCCCTTAGAGTCTAATTAGTAAGTAGACAAAGTCTATAGGAATCATTACTTATAAATAACTTATAGTTATTCCCAAGTGTTAAATCAGATATAAGTAGTCCTTATAGATATTCTTTATTTCTTTAAAAGAAAACTCATCTAAAGAGTTAATAATTTATTAATAGTCTATTATATAAATTACTAATAACAATAAGAGTGAGAGCTACTTAGGTATTCTTAGTATTAATTTAAGCTAATTTGCCTTTTTTTACCTTATCTGTCCTACTATATATACCTTAGCTCTATGTATATATATGTATCTATCTATCTACCAGGCCCCAACCTTTTATGTTAGAGGGTGGTATTAATTAGTGGTATGTATACCTATAGATCTGAGTATATACCTATTCACAGAACTCAGTGTGGTTGTTGGTCCGTAAAGAGTCACCTACTTTGACGTGGCGAATCTTGTATGGATTCTGTTGTCACTGTACTCAGTACGACCAAGGTAGAAACCAATAAATAGCTTGTCTCACCAAGTACTTTTGCCAGTACTTATAACAAGGAAATACTTAAAAGCACTTGGATAAGGTCGGTAGACTGGTGGACTGGTAGACTGGCCCAGATCTTGTAGAACCTCCCCTTATAGATATGTGATGATACAGAGGTGCGTTTCAATCACTATACAACACCTCGATACAAAGTCAGAGGGACTCCAAGGTATATGGGGCTCATTTATCGGCAGGTTAATGTTCATGTCGTCATTCGGGTCATGGGTCTTGAAGGTATCTAGCCTAAGTTACTTAGCTGCAGTCTGTATTCCAGGGACTCAGGTCCCTTATTAGATAAATATCTCTTGGTTGTCACGGATCCCATGACTTATGTTATCATCACGTAGAGTACATAATCTTCTACAAACAGGTGCACAGTCGGGCCGGAGGTTTCAGTTGGTGTGACCAGAGCGTGTCTGTTGGGTCCAGGTTCTTTTGTCTTTTCGGTTCTTCTCCAACAACATGTGAAGTGGGAGAATCAGGTAATGATGTTTCATTAATGTAACTATAGCGGAGATAAATGTATTGCTGCGGTGGTACTGCATCCACAGACGGGTACATATGACCGCAGTTGAACGGACTCTTCACCAGCCATCAGCCTATATAATACCGCCTTCTGTCTCCGGCTTCTTTATGCAATTCTATCCTGCATTACGTCTTCTTCCTCAAGAGTTGAAGTCTATCTCTATCTCATCCAAGAACCCCCGAAATAACCAGTAGATCATCGCTCATGCGGCTTTCGGTGGCCAAGCAGGCAAGCACGGGTACTTGTTTCGCTAAGTCCAACTCAAACTATAGAGTACCGACACCGATAAAGGTCACTAGTTTTATTTCGACTGAAGCAGGATGAAGCTTATTATCAGTTCTCTAGCTAGGTATTCCAAGAGCCTGTTGCCATCGTGAACATTTCCAAGTCGCAACTCCTGTTTAGCGGATAAATTCGAAGCCACTTTGCCGGAAGTACGTCAATCGGCACTCCAATACTCACGCTTCACTTTTACTGGATTTCCCCCAAACGAGTAATGGTAACCATGCACCTCTCCTAAATGTCACTCTGACTGGCGCTCGGCAAAAGGCTGCCGATGAAGGAGGGGTCGAACAACTTGCTGTATGCGCCTCACGAGTCATGATGTGATTTTTCGTATACAGCTTACTACGCCGCAAGTAAAAAGAGGCCAAGCAATATTTTCCGATCGTCCGTCGATTCCTCCGTTAAATGCTCCGTGGACTAGTCCGTTGATGAGTAGCATCAAAGCGGGCCGGCCCGGAACTCGGCAAGAGTTGTAGATCCTTGCTATCTAGGTGATGGTGTCATAATTTAGCATATCCGTATAAGGCCTGCAGACATGCCACGTTCGCAAGAGTTCCCCTAACAGCTATTCTCAGCATGAAACAACAATTTCTTTTTAGGAAGGTGAGACTGGTAGTGGAGGCAAGTTCGGTTATGACGGCAGCGAAGTTTTATGGCAACACGGTGTAAATAATTATGACTGAAAGAAATATATACAACAATTTTAATTTCTTAATATCTCTACGGTTCAAAGAATCAAAAAGTCATCATTGTACTTAATATGTCTTGCGTGCTATTAATAGATACAGTTAAACCTGCTAACTTTAAATACAGACAATCTGCTAAGCCTTAGGTTAAGTCGCTTTGCATATACGCGCTACTCTTTCTGGGCTGCAGATCTAGACCACCACTCTGCATCCCGAAACCCTGTCAACCTACATCGGAAAGGAATCAGCTTAAGCGATGAGATTACTGCTAAGCTTTCGGTACTGCATACCATAAGTGACGCATTGACTGTTTAGACTGTCAGACTCCAGGAAGAGCGCGTCGTATTTGGGGCACTGCATCTAGCGTCCGGTATCAGCCGGGAACTTCGGTTACGCAACTGTTTCCTTGCCATTGCTCTTAGGCTTATCTATACTTCGTAAAGTGGGCTTAGCGGACGTCCGCTGCAAGACCAACGTGAGGCATAGCACATAGCACAGCAGTTGTTCTCGTTGGGTTACCGAACCTAGCCACTCATCCAATAATACCGTCGGGTAATATACGATATGTGCAGCGCTTTCACTGACTTGCCTGAATCGGTTTTATGTCTCTCAAATAGTCTTCACTCTATGCTAGTGACTGCAGCCAGTATTGTATTTGGAAGGTCATATTCAAAGCTAGGCACATGCTAGGCCTTGACATAATCACTAGTAAGGTTTGTCACGTCACTCCACCCTATGATTCTGTAACAAAATCTGTATTATTGTGGTATTATAGTGGTTCTAGACTCTCAGAGGCCCATCTTCTCCCTCAGAAGCTTCTTGACAGCTGTCGCCTTCATGCCCAAATCACGAGAGGTTCCATTCTGGGGCTTACTCAAGCTCAGCAACAAGGTCGCAGCCATGCCACAAGCCCCCACGGCTCCGCGTCCCAGGTGCCCCTCAATCTCATGTAACACGTCGAGAAGCATACGCACAGCCGTGTGGATCTGCTGTAGACTCATGGCATCATCTGTGCAGGGGAGCTCGCCTAGTCTAAACTTGGTGCTTGTGCTACTAGCGATAGGGCTGATAACACAAGCACTTGTCCCGAGAGGGCGAGGATCGCCTGTCGGTATCCGGTTTAGGTGTTTCTGAAAGTGACCCAGTACGACGCTGTAGGTTTGAACCAGCCAGATGTAGCCGCATATGATGAGTAGCATTGTCGGAGTGTCCGAAGCAGAACAGTTGGCCGGTCTTTCACTGTTGTGCTCGTCGTCATCCTCATCATTGACATGGCTGGTCCTGCTGAGGATAGACCCTGCGATGGCGTTGAATTGCTGCGAGAGCTCCAGGATGGTGCCAACCGGATAATCATGCAAGCTATGGGCGCTGTCTGTGTGCCAAGGGCCATCTTCTAACCTCCTCAGCTGCTGCTGGATCTCAGGTACTAGAGCCGTAAGTCGCTGGACAGCTGCAGTGGCATTATTGCTTCTGCCTATGTTGTTGGCCGAGGTATTAACCGCGGCAATGCCGTCGGTCGGCAATCTAGTTGCAGCTGTCGAGAATACCGAATGTGAGCATTGAGGAGGGTCGGAACCGCCCATTTCAAACGTGCTCCCATCATCCAACGAGAACGCAGACTGGTCAAGCCAGTCAAGACAGGCCATATCCATGTCGCTGTCAAAACCATACAGCTCCACAGCCGAGCTTTCCCAGGACGTGCTGAGACCATTGCATGAGCTGAGCTCTAGCTCTGGAGCTGCCGACATGGGTTCAGTGGCTATAAGCGCATCCATCTGCGTGTCAGGGGTAGCAACCGGGTAACCGGCTGGAGCTGCTACTGGCAATGCCGATGAGCTTGCTGATAAGGATAAGCCCGAGGTGGGAGGCGGGGCAGTGGGCCGCCGGGAACTAGCAGTAGGGGGAGGGCTTGGCGGACGGGTGGCTGTTTGTTCAACACGCCTGCTTGAACGCTTCGAAGGCGTTCGCCGCCCAAAGGTGCACGACACTCTGGCCCGTGTGCACCGTTGGCAGGCTTTAGCTCCGGCCGATACAGAGCATTTGACCTTCTGGACGCGACAGCGGTCACATGACATGCGCAATGACAGCGACGAACTGTCATTACAGTTGGGTAGCATCTGGGTGGATGTTGCAGTTGACGGGTTACGAGCTCTGATCATTGCTGTAAAGACGCCGATGAGGTTCCGTCTCCGTAGTTGTCGGCAGGCAATGGTTCCTATATAGACTCATGGCAAGGTTGCGTGCTACAGTCACAATTGATACCCCAACTTTGAAAACATGTCAGTCGTGTTCGACATCAGCCCTTTGATCCTTCAAAGACCCTGTTTTCGTACAAAACTAAAGATTACCACCTAATTTAGCCGAATGTGACTATACCATGCATTGCATTGCGCAAACTGTAAGCTTTGCAAAATCACTCACGACCTTGTTGCACAACATGCGTCTTTTGCGAATTATGATAGGCTCGTTCTCGACATTGCGGAGTGGCGAACTGTTTTGGACCCCGAGCACTTGTTACCGCGGATATATCCCGCTGTCTCGCTAAAGTCTGCAAAGGAGCCCTGGTATGCATACTGCAATCCTCCGGGTACACGGCAATCGAGGTACCGTTTCGAGTCAGCAAGATGCAACAGGGGCTCTGGATATGATCTGACGGAATATAACATCATGCCTCATATTTTCCGAAAAATGAACGGTTAAAGACGTAGGCTTTTAACGAAGACGACTTTTACTATACTGTGTTTGTGTAACATGCCAAGAAGGCACAAACAGAAAGCCAGATAAGGTTATGGTTATCTGTATACATATGCACCAGGGTCCCAAATCGGGAGCGGAACGGCCGATCTTTCTCGCATTGCAATTCGTTGCTTGCACGGGTACAACGGCACAATAAACTTTATCTCTTTGCGCTTGCAACCTGAGGCGAGTCATCTACAAGTTCAAAGCACCAATAGGATTAATACTAATAGACTGTAACTAGAGCAGCTGCTCTGTTTTGCTCGCTTCAATTAACTAAGAGCTTAGAACTCGGTCTTATCAATCAGCGCATAATGGCCTGGGATACCTGGATGGCTACTAGGCGGTATAGATTGATTACTGATGATGACCAATGGTTCCATACCTAAATTGCCGATAAACACATGCATATAGTAGTTCTTCAGGCACTGTGGGCTTCTCTATCGTGGCCATACTGTTTGACAAATGCAAAACAAGGCAAAAAGTGTCACAAGAAGACAATAGATGATGATGGAACTGGGAACCAGGTAGCTGACGTAGCTAGTACTACTCCAATGCAAGGAAGATGTGTAGCCCGAGATCCCAACCGCTCCGAGGCTTCTAGCACTCGTTTATAGAGAAGAGGATCACATCTTCAATAAATCTTTACCAGAAGCTATGTATACTGCCCCAACGTATTTGATTCTTATCTGAGTCATGACCTAAGTTGAAGTGTTACACTCAGAACAGAAATGGAGGAAATTGTAAATAAATGTTTCACCAACTACATATCTTAGAGCATGCCTCCTTCATGTTGAAAGGTGATATGCTTTCCGCCCGTATCTTTACTATTTTATTTACAACGCAATTGATAATGAACATATAGCTATCTGTGTTGAGTTCGCTAATATTGCATGTCATAAGAATTAGCTCAGATGTGTTTTGCGAAGTGTTGTTTAATTTTGAATACTGCCAAGAGCTGCCGTAGATTGCGTATCTTACCTCGTTTTCAAAATCACTTGTGTAACATCATCATTTACACCTCCCATGGTCCACCGAAGGACCATTATATAGCCTCTTAACTTCTGTTGCAAGATACCAAATTGCCGCTGTTATATCCATAAGAACAATTAAAGTCGTGAGAAAAACAAAGAACATCGCCGCAATAGGAGATGACAGAATAAAGAGAGCATCAAGAATAACCTCACTTGGATTCCAACCAAATTTAGACGTAGTCTGATAGTACAACCGAAAGAGTAGTGTCCTAGGCCAGGCCATTCAGGGATAACGAAGTGGTGAAGTGGAAGGAAGCATAAGATGTAAAATAAATGAATTGAATCTCCACGCAAAAAGGATTTGGTCTCCCGGTATTCCGCTACTGGTGGTTGGAATTTCGAGTTAAGAGTGACCCTTGTCGATGGTTCTGTTCCAGCCCAGGCGGAGTAGAGACCGCCTCGAGATATCTGAGATAGTTTGCCAAACCATGTCTGGAATAGACAATCGATCTATAGACTAGTGCCTTACTCCAAGACTGGAGAAGAACATAGTCTGTGCTCCCTTAAGCAGCGGAGGTTTGTACGGACAAGTTGGTCAGGCTGACGCCTATCAGAGTCGTGAGGAAGAACAGCACGATAAGGGTAATTGCAAAGGATGCTAGTATGGCTGACTCAGGTAGTGGATTGATACTGTAGATACTCTAATCGTGCTGGAATCAGATGCGAGAATTGTCATGACTCGTCCTAGGGTATCAATCTTACTGATGATGTGCTCAGTGGTAGATAGATGATGGCGACATATGTAAGAACTTTGATATGTTGTCCTTGTTGGTAAGCTAAGCGAGCCTCTAAAACTGCTGTCGCTCCGTGGAGCTGGCTGAATGTGAGCATGTGATGCTAGAGATATAGAATTAATAGGTTCATACCGTAGTTCTCTGGGATTAAAGTTAGCATCCAGGTGTATATATGAGAGAATGGCCTATGGGCATTCTACAAAGTAGTTGCCGTGACTTAAGTATTCACTAATGATTTAAGCTTATAGATCGCCAGAAGATACATCAAGTTAACACAGTTAAGATTCCTAATTAACTGAGACTTTAGGCAGACTGCCTAAGGAATAGATACAGTACCTTGATCAAGATTTATAATTACAGTTAACACACATTAACCTTTCAGATTTTCTACCAGTAACTTAATTTGAATGACTTAACTATATACTATCTTTCATTGTGTTCAATGTAATCACATTGATGAATTAAAACTCCCTCTGTCCATCCAGTCGCCTGACTCCGGGTGTTCAAGTTCATTGATAGTAGATCCGCTGGAGAAATACTTGTCGATGAAGACGCAGGCATGTTCGGTCCCATAAAGCCAACACCAAATGCTGTCGTTGCTGGAAAGTTGGCTATACACTCTGAAAAAAGTTAGCCTTGAACGTTCGTAGAGATAAGACCGAGAAACGGCGATTCGACAGCTTACCTTCGTATGCTTCCCAAGTAAACTGGTCAAGCGACATATCTATGTCCTAAGGCGTCACAGTCATAGAGCTCATAGGAACAGTATCATTTCCTTACTCTTATAACCCCAGTCTCAGACTCAGGTAGTCTATCGCTTATCTAGCTTCCCTGGATACTGTTATTAAATGGAGCCACAGGGGATACGCATTATATAACAGATTATAAATCTTTGCCCCTATAGCTTGATCTAGTGAAATACCCGGTTATGACTTCGCTAACTATATATAATAGTAGAGTATATTTATGCCTAGTAAGAAGACGGTCTGTGGCCAGGATAAGAAAAGCATCTACTGTGCCTATCTAGCAGGATATAATAGCCTATCTCCCTAAGTTTCCTCTATTATAATCTGCTAAAACTCTAAGATCTTATTAGCAGCCTAGATATAAGTATTTCTTAAATATCAATAGCATAGCTATATATAAGGCAGTGCTAGGTATTTATAATAAAGCTAAATAATTAGTCTTTATATAGTAAGCTAGATTAATATGCAGTGTATTATAATATAAGGTATAACTATAAAAAATTAACTAAAAGGCTGCTTATTATAACCCTAGTAGTTATATTACATAGATCTTATTCTTTTTTTCTAATTATAATAACAACCTACCTTACTATACTAACTTAACCTTTTAAATAGTTTAGCTCTTTAATAAGATAAGAATTAACCTTATTCTCTTAATAGTCTATTTAAACTAGTATATAAATACTACTAATTTAAATAAGATTAATTATATTTTATTAATAATCCTTAATATAACGTAGTTAATAAGCTTGCCGACCG
>NJCR01000307.1:0-17701 GCA_002234235.1 Fusarium hostae
AGTTGCCCCCCCCCCCCCCGGCTCGAGCCAACGGGTAGTAGTCCCTCATCATTTCACAAACTACCGCATCCGCTCGGTCCTTATTCCATCCATACACACCTGCATATAACCTCAACAACAATCCCACATGTTGACATCGTGATTCGCTCACTCGACTGAATCATCCTCCATCTTTGTCATCTGCAACCCATCAATCGCATATTTCCTGCGGCATTCCGCAGTCAAAACAACCTGAAAATAACTCCATCCTCCTCCGTTCGAATAATTCCTTTTCTACCATCATCATCGCATCCGAAATCCAACACCACCTTTCGCTAACCCTGTTCGGACATCGTGCCATTTCGTGCTGTGTTTCCTCGCTATCCTTCAAACTTAACCCCATCCGGCATACAACACAACTTCCGGACCACCTCTCTAACTGCATCTCAAACTCTTGCACTTCTCGTGCTTCACCCATGATATGTCGTCCTGTCTGCCACCGCCCATACTTCCCGATCCTATTTGTATGCTCAAACTCGTTCTCCATTGCTCCTGTCGTTGCCTCATGTTGACTCCCTGTCGCGCCAAACACGCTGTCTTCGTAATCTTCCTCTCCTATAACCTGTTCCAATCCGCATCTCTCGCACACATCGCACGGCTGCTCTCCCCCCTCGCACTCCCATCGATCCATGCGACCATCCATCACGCGGTCCAACACCACTCGGCGGCAACCATCACTTTCACATACTCCTTCATCGACCCTTCCCACCCTGTACCAATACCCGACATATGCGCCTTTGCCGCGTCCTATCGACCTTCCCTCGCATCGTCAACCATCCAGTTGCCGCAAACCACCACTGCCTCGCTCGCTTGACCGTCTCGCCCAGCTCGCCCACTTTCCTGCACAAAGTTTCGCAACTGCCGCGGCATACCTGCATATACAACCAAACGCACATCCGGCACATCCATCCCCATTCCCAACGCGTTCGTCGCCACGATCAAACCACCTTCATCTCTGTTGCCCGCCATCCATTCATCTATTCTCTTTGCCTTGCCTTCTTCCGTATCCACCTTATTCCAGTATATCAGACAATTAAACTCTTGTCCTAGTCGCTCTACCCGGTTGATCGACCCTGCATATACGATGACCTTGCCGTCGACTCCTCGATTCATCCAGTCCCTGACGATGCCGTAAACCTTCTTGTTTTCCTCTGCCTCTTGCTCATCTTCTTCATCATCGCTGCCGGCCTGTCTCGTTTTTGATCCACTCTGACCGCCGCGCCCTTTTCGATTGTTTCCACTGCCGCTGCCACTATCCACAATCTCTACGCGATACTGAATATTCTTCCTTGTTGTCCGTTCCCGGAATAGCAATAAATGATCCTTCGAAAGTTTCATCCTTCTGAAAAACTCCGGCTCATCATCCAGCGCAAGCGTCGCTGTTAAGCAAACCACTTGCACGCCTCAGTCATTCACAACCTCGCCTAGCTGCAACAACTGCGGTCGAAACTGCCTTATGCTATCTAAAACCGAGTGATACTTATTAATCACAACGCGGTCCAGTGCCTGCCGTGATAACATCCGGTTTACAAAGTCTTGAAAACCCTTTGTCACTGCCGATTCCGGTGTAACGAACACAATGCTCGCCCCGGACTGATTGTTCCCTCGGCTCTGCCAAACATACGACGTGATCTTATGCTTCGCATATCTATCATGCATATTGTTCCGCAGTGCCATCAGCGGCGTGACGACGACCGTCGTACCGTCGGAAGCACAAAATGCCGGCAGCATAAACGACAAGCTCTTGCCGCCACCGGTTCCCATGACCTGTACAATACGACTCTCGCCTCGGATAATGGCCCGAATCGCCTTCTGGACCCATTATGCGTTTCAGCTGTCTGATGATATCAACCTGTCGCAGCCGCTTGAATCGACGGAACCGTGTTTCTTCCTGGACATCCTCGTAAAGTTCTCTCTTTCTCTTCCTCGCCATGCCCGATTCGGTTCCCTATCGATCTTCTACCCCAAAACCAAAAAACCTATGCCACCGGCGGCTGATGATGCGGTATTTCTCTCGGAGTGCTGCGGTCTCGAATAAACCCTGCTGTAACTCCCGCGCATATATCATCCCGGCAATATGTGTTCCATGACCTGCCTGCAGATCCCACGCGTTATCATCGACTTCATCTTCATCACCATCCCCGCCTTCTTCTTCTTGCCTAAACGAAGCGTTCAAATATCGATTCGCAATTGCGATTGCGATGTTTCTCCATGCAATGATGTTCATCCGGCAACCTAGCAAGCGCTCGCTATGTTTCTGCATAATCCGTCGCAGTCGATCCGAATTCCACTTGCGTTCTTTGATCCAATCCCGCATGTCTTTTCTACCCTCGTGATCCATATCATCAACGGCCACATCGTCTCCATACCGAACTCGCTGCGACTGCGATATCACCGACAGTCTCCCATCGTCCTCTTCTTGCTCTCGTAGTTCTCTCTGCTCTCTTTCATCTTCAGTGTCTGTCCTGCTCACAATCTCATTAGCCCACAAAAACGCACTACACCGATCGCCCCCTTTTACCATGCCCTGTACTTGCTGCCAAAACTCGAGCACGATCTATATATACCATATGACCAGTTCGCTCACCTCCCGCGGCAAGTATCGGTGGATGACCTTTGCTGAGCCTGTCCTTCGAAAGCCTTTGTGATATAACACCACAAAAAACAGCATCGTGCTGTGTGCAAAAATGTTGCGTATCCCTCCGTTTACTGTATTACACATTCGGACCCCCGTTGCTTCAGTTGCTCGCATCGGCATGCCGCAAAGCGTAATCCATAGCAAATTCAGCACTTCCCGAAACTGTTCCACGAGCCGTCCATACAACTTCACAGCCTTCACGTTATACGGGCATGTTCCATCTGGCCCTTCCGAAAGCTGCATGCCCCCTCTTGGCGGTTCGAGATACGGAATCGCTTCGTTGGATCCATCTGGGAACTGAAAATCGTATAACTCTTCCTATCTGCAGACAAGCCCTGGTATGGCGTCTACTGTCTTGATGATCTCGTCAATCTGATCGGCCGCAATTTTTGTATGTTTCTGCTTCAAATGCTTTGGAATCTCATTAGCCACGCAGCCAAACTTATAAACCTTACATATAACGAATGGTTACTGTAGCACGCGAATAAACGATTTCATAAGACTTCATATTTCTGCCTATAGTTCATTACTCAGTGCTAAGCATTTTTGATCTTACATTATCATGGCCAACTTCTCCACCCTCAAGAAACCACTCAACGCCGCGGCGCGCCTGCTTAACATCTCTATCTTCACTCTTCACTTTTTCCAAGGTTGCTCACCGTTTTCTTGATAATCTAGTCCCGTAATCACTAAACACTAAATCGATTATCTGATTTATTGAATGACCTTTTCCCTACCTACTTCGAACCAACTACTGGCTCTGCCATGATCAAAGAGACGCTGGCAGGATACCCCTGATGTCCATGGTAAGTCTCGGGGCAGTTCAGCTTTCCGCCTAACATTACCTCCCTTGATCTAATCGTTTTGCCATCCGTGTTTTTGCCGACAATGTTTTTGCATATTTCCTGTTTGTCGGGTGACATAGTCACACTCATTGCATCTAAGGCCGTTATATTTCGGCGCTTTAATGAAAGGAAGTGGCTTGGTTTCTGGCGGTGGGAATTGAAACTTCAGTAGGTCGTCTTGTTGTTTGAGTATCCCAGGAATACTGCCGACTGTGGAGATAATTTCCTTCTTCTCCCCTGCCGAAAGAGTATACTGATGTCTTTAATGCAAAAGGTGATTCCGGATTCTATCGGCCAGCACTGCATACTTACAAATGCTATATACCACCAAGTTAAGCTGCTCTAGATAGATGAATGGCCCAGCAGTCAAAACTGGTCGGTCCGTGGGGGACTCTGTGTATTCTTCGGGCATACGTGACGCGAACGAGCCGCACGAGATGGTTTCCTCCAAGACATTGGTAACATCTACTGGTCTACTGCTGCGTCCTTCTAGATGTTCAAGCCGTTGACACTGGCGTTTCTCAGGTAGCTCTGTCGACGGCATACATGAGGATATCTGGTTATGCGGCCTCTTCAATGGAACCGCTTCCTTACTCGGTCTGACTTGGTAAGTATCGTCAGTAGTGTTGGCGCTGTCGAGCTCCTCTCCATCCTCTATGCTCAGGAACCTATGCCAATCAGCTGAAATTCTTGCGTATATTCGCAAAAGCGCTGGCTGTAACTGATCCGGGAAAGCGCCATTGAGCCCGTATGTGGAATACCGCTGCATCGGCCTGTGACCGCTTTACCATGCAAAAGCAGCATCTTTGCTAGCCGTATTTGTAGTATCGTCAAATCTGTTGAAACCAGATGCGGCCCCACGGACGTGCTTCTCTGTAATAGCAATGGAGAGCTGTCGATATAACTGAACTCCAATCTCGCAGGGAATGCTAGGTACAGTCCTACTTATCCGCTTGAGCTCCTCGCTAAAAGTCTTTGTCGACCAAAAGCTGTTCCTTGAATATCTGGAGATAGGGGCAAATAACAATGTGTTTATAGATTCGTGATGGAAACATTTGCGTAAAATAGTGTAGGCGACGGGCCGAATATACACAAGATAGCGGTACACTAGACGGGCGACTGGCGGAGAGAAGAATCGCGCCACTTGGAATTCATTATTCGTTGTAATACATGCTTTTTGGTGCCGGGTGATTGAAAACAAACTCATCCCATATATCCCTATACCTCATAGCCGTGATGATGTGTTACAGTACTCTATTGTTAGCAACTCGGAAATCCTCGCTGCCTGTCCACCATCTAGATAGCAAAGAACCATGAGAGTCTTTAGAGACGCATCATGCGCGTCGAGATATGCTTGTGCTGCTTCTGGATTCCAACGACTTTGGCCTTAACCTCGCGACTTAAGCATACCATCGATCGACGAGGTGCATGCCCTCATGAAGAGCTCTAGATATGCGTCGTTCAACCCATTGGCTGGATCGGTCACGAAAGAGTAGCCAGATTTCGCTGTCGATAGCCGATCTCGAAGGTTGCTCAAATCAGGGTCGGCCGGCTCCCAGTCATACATCAGCCGCTGGCACTGGATGGTAGTCTGCCTCAGAGCTTCGCGAGCAAGGCCACGAAAACTCGCCATAGACAGGTACGAGCATCCATCCCAAGATAAGATTTGGTTGTCTTCACTCCAGTGAAAGTGATAGACTGGTCCTTCGCTTCGACTCAACGCACGGCCGTACGACAGAAGGCTGAGAAATTCTCCAAGGGGGGACGTAGTGCCGTCACACATCTTTTCTGTGCGGACAGGCATCAATTTTCTGAGATGCCCGTAGGACGGCCTAGCTGGGATTCCCGCATACGTGTGAGGAAAACGTGGTAGAGTCATTTCGAGGAAGATCAACCGTGTGCAGTAGATCAGTCTCGACAGCACGGGCGTGAACTGGTGAGGGCGGAGATATTCGTCACCCGCCGGTCTTGATAGTCCCCGTACAGCACTGAAATATACGAATAAAGAAGAACTCGCTATTCCATCTTCAAATTCCTCGATAGCCATAATGTAACAGAGTTCGAGTACGACATCGCCACAAGGATCATCTGCTCCCTGGCCTTCATGCGTGAAAAGGGCAGAAGACTGGCCCTCTATCGCTGACTCCTCATCAAAGCAGCCGGATTCCTGCTCAGGCCAGGCGTAGATCTTGTCTTCGGCATCCTTTATATCGCTACTATCCTCGTAATCACTCCCTTCTTCATTTTCGCTATCTTCTTCTTCTTCCCTTTCTTCCTCTATTTCGTCTTCATCATGCACTTCCATGTGGACCAGGCTTGTAGGGGGCTGATCCTCCCATACAGGATCGGACCAGAGCTGCTCTAGCATTTCGCGTTGGGGCACAGACAAACCCCGACCAATTACGTAAGGAACAACGGAATTTGGTAATTGTAGAACTCGAAGCCAGAAGCATAAACAGCGCTGGAACTCCTTCCGGTATTGTTTTTCAGAGGCGGATCGCATGACGAGTTCGAAGGGCGCCTCATAAGGGCGATCAGGAAATCTGCCTCGTAGCCACCTTCGCACACTGACGTCGGTATGCAGCACTGTATCTGCACAACGGTCAAAAAGACGGTCCAGTGCCTACACGATCAAGGCAAGTTTACGCTCATGCTTTACCGGGCTGCAGATTCGTTCCCCTCCGTGAACGCCTATCCAGAACGGCTGACCGGTCGTTAAAGGCACTTCCGACAGTGTTACAAGCATGTCGCGTCGTGCCTGACTTAAGGTTTCATCCCAATGAGTGCGTCGCATCCAATTAGTAAGTAGCTCTTTCTTTCCCAGAGTCCCATCGAAATTTGGTGTGTATGGCTGCTCATCTAAGCGGCCGCGCTCCTCTGAGACCAATTTCTCGGCAAATTCCTTTATAGTGTCTGGAACTGGTTGCAAGAATCGATCGGGACCCTTTTGCAGTGATTATTTATCATCTGTAATCATGACGATCCAGGAACTTTAAATGTCGTTGGCCTTCCAACTCTGGAAAGTAAGATTATCCCATATATGATCGCATAGCCATCGCTTCCCCTTGGTACCTCGGCTATTGATCTCTCGGGTATATACATTCTTCAAATGGCGTGATAATATGTTATGACTTGTGGACCGCAAAGCACAGTGCTTATACTCTGCTTCAGTCTGAAGGGCTAGATATGGATGCCATGCAGGCCCATCTGCTTGCTTCGGCAACTCATCCAGGCCAGGAAGGCACAGGGAATTGACGAAGGCATTAAGCTTCTGCCGACGCTTTTTAGATATTCCATGCTTCTCTTTGAGGTGGCATCCGACGCAATCATCATCTGTCGTCAAGGCGAAACCACAGGGTATGCAAATAATAGCTTGATATGAAATATCGTAGTGAAGTTCTAGTCCCCTGAGCGTCTGAACTTGACTTGGCGTGATGTTTTGTTGACGAAGGCCGTTTTTTGAAGGCACTTGAGTAGGCATACTGAGAAGGTGAAATATTCGGAGAAGAGAAATGCTGCAAATCCAATCGCTAAACCATTGGATATAAGTGTGAGGGCCACCAGTCAGGAGAAACAACGAGTCATTGTGCTGACCAAGCGAAAGGGATCTCATCATGATGTCATTATTCCCAGCATTGTCCATTACGAAATAGCCAAGCTTGGAGGCAAAGCCCCATTCATCTATTACATTCAAAACAGCCACGGCAAGATGAGAACCGTCATACTTACTGTCGATATCTTTTAATGCCAAAATATGGTGTTCTAGCTAACCGTCTTCTGTGATATAGTGTGCGATTATGCCTAGGATGGCTAAAGAGTTGGGAGAAGTCTAGAGGTCATAATTGATATGAATTCTTAACTTGGCTGACTGTATGCGCTGTTTGACCTTCTCCTTCTGGTCTTTATACTGCCGCATGATCTATTTTCTGATAGTCTTATGAGTATCTAGAAGCTAAGTATTAATATCTTTATTGATATAGGCCAAGAGTGCCTAGAACTCTGGATATTCTACCAGCTGAAATAGGAGAGAGTAGGCCATAATAAACCTAATATATAAAACTTCAAGCTGATCAGGGTTAATGGAATCACCAGGTTGATTGTTAAGCTGATGACGTTTGTGGGGATTTTCCTCTGCCATAGCATGAGCTCGTTCGAGAATCATTTATATTGTTGTCACTTTAGTTGTTTACAGGGCTCCTCTTGGCAGACAGTGGCCATTAGGAGGAGGGTCTATAAGGTGTTTTGCAGGAGCTGCAGTACCTCCAGAATAGGCATAGGTTCTATTATAGTGTTTACAGCGCCACTCTTCTTTTTCAGTCTGCTTATTATAGTATCTCATCTCTATCTCCTTATTTAGCATATAAGAGAAGATCTATGATGTTCTGGGCTTAATAGATGAAGTTATAGAGGCTATATAAGGTCAGGATTTGGGTGTTTTGCTCTCATCTGGGCTGTATAAGTGCTGGCCAGAATAGTCCGAAAAGTCTACTGAGATTGATGATTCTCTTCATTGTGACCATTTTATAAAAGGGAGGCATTATTGAGGTATGGTGGTAGGTCCGTCTAAGCTCGATAGTGGTAAAGAAAATGGCCTGTGGTGATAATGGCTGATATAGTCTGTACCAATCTTAGCGCGCAGAAGAAACATATAGTCACGTCCTAGGCTTAACTATAAATAGCGATGCATATTAAGTGGAAGTGCATGCTTACCAATAAAATGCCGAGTATATCTGCTGTAAGGTATAGAGTAAGTCAAGACAGACTACAGTAAAGAGGCAATTTCGCTTCAGGACTGACAACCTAATATAAATAATATATTGCCAATATAGATATCCTCATATTATATTAATATAATATTAAAAAGCTTATATTATATTGTGATAATATGAGAAGATCTATATCATATGGTTTGTATTGCAATATACTACTTTATTGCCATATTATTAGCAACACTGCTTGTGGATTTACTATCACTCATGGGAGCCGGGCCACATATGGAAATTGTGGAATGCAGTGGATATTCGGTACGGTATTGCATCGCGGAGTCGGCCTATTTGACTGAGGTAACAAAGACTTCAGCCATATCCATAGGTCTGAGATTAAATGAACGGCTCATGATCCCACTGTTCAAATTCCTTTGTGTAACAAATCCACAACTTGTCCGGGTGCTGCTGGGCTTTGAGCCACATGTCCCTAAGACTCACTCCCTCCCAGCGAGCAGCATAGAACCATGAGTTGACCGACCATTTGGCCACCTTGACGCGGCCTTGGTACTTCTCCCCATCGACGATGGTTTCTTCTTCTGAACTGTCCCAGTCTGCGTCGTATGCCCAAACCCAGCAAGGATCATAAAAATCACTTTCCTCAATGTTGAGATTGCCGGAAACGAATTCGATAGGAATGACAATGAAAGTATTGCGTAGAATTCCGGGAGACAAGAGATCGTCGTCATTCTCCTCCATGTTCTTTCTCTTCCTCTTCTTTTTCTTGTTCTTCTCATCCTCTTCGGTCTTAGATCGATTCCCCTTGCTGTATTCTTTGAAGTGTCTATCAAGTAATTAGTAAGTCTATTGTTCTCAGTACGAGGATTCTTTAACTTACTTTCGAAGGTCCTCATCCTCAGCCATGCCCTCATCAGGAGAGAATACAGGCCAATGCTCAATTGGGAGCGAACTCAACTTCATCCAGTTGTCTCTACCTTGACAATGGATAGAAGCCCAGGTTACCCTCAATGGCGAACTGGTATTCCTAATTCGACTCCAAACTGAGTTCCAGTTATAGCGCGACTGGTACACCTCTCTGGACCTGTAATAGACAAACCCAAATTCTTTTCTAGTCTCAAGGATCTTCTGAATCCAAGCTGGCGGCGCAGGAGATACCTGTTTCCAGAGTCTTTCCAGGGCTTTCGTGTAAACCTGCTGTTTCTCGAGTCTTTCCATGAGTTCGTCGTATTTCCCCTGTTGCAAGAGTTTATCCCTGAGTTCTCTTTCTTCCTGATCCGGCTCGTCTCGTTCCTCTGCTGAAAGACGTTCGATAGCAGGAATCATCCATTTGGCATTTCTCCGAGCAATCTTAAGGTCGCTGTCTCGCACAAGCTCTCTGGCTTGCTCGGCAGGAGTTTGAAGCTCCTCTTCTCGAAGGCGTGCCTCGTAGATTTCCTGTAGTGTAGCACTGCCCCCATCAACGTAACACACGTCGCAGTAGACTAATTTCCAGGCGTCTAAGCAGAAAGGATCAACATGTTGATCAAAGCCTGCAATTCTATGGACCAGGGTCGAACTGCTTTCTGCGACTCTGTTCGTGATGCGTCTTATCATCATGCACTCGTCATAATAGTAGGTGGTTCGGCCAAGCAGGGCAGACTCCAAATAGTCATTTCCTGTAATCTCGGATAGACTTTCCAATGCCATTTGGACGAGGTCTCGCCCTGCAATGGCTTCTTCTCGCTTCTAGGCATCCTCCTCCCTTTCGACGATTATCCTGACTCTGTCGCGTTCTGATTCTGGAAGATGTTGCATGCGTTCGCGGCGCTCCCTAGACCTGAGATGCAATATACTTCTATAGAACTCCAAACTTGGGTCCATTGTGGCAGGGACCAAGTTGGTCAGGCGTGTTGGTGAAGATGAGATTGTGAGTGAATTGTGAGGGAGGGGACGTGAGCGAAGGGATAAGTGGCACGTTTTATTCAATTAGCAGAAAACCCCACTCTATGGATCAATGGGCCTCATGACTAATTTAATTTGATTGAATTTTTCGTTCCCCACTTCTGCAACACTGGCTACGCAGTAAGGGGGGTGGGGTAGCCGTAGTCTTCTCGCTATCCGATATCATCAGACCAGAAAGAAATTGCTTCCTTGCCCTTGCTCTTTGTGAACTCTACTGTGCCTGAAATGCAGGCACAGCTGATAACCATGTAAAATACTCTGCTAAGGATCCTAGACTAAATTTACTGAAACATGAAGATGGGGTCGAATACATCAATAAAACCAGCGTGCCAGCTTTGATGCTTTTTGGCGTCTTCGAGGATTTTCTTTGCTTCATCCCGGAGGGAGACAGCCTTCGAAACCACCCCTGCCGCCATGCCTGTAGCTGCTGTGACTGCCGCTTCCCTCTTGTTAAACTCATCGAGCCAGTTTTCCACCATCTTACCGGCACGATATTTCACCCAGTCTTTGGTCTACTGTTGCATCAGCCCGGTTACTTCCTGCATGAACCTGGTCCACATTTTGGAGAGACCCAAAACTGGAGTTTTGGGATGTTCCTCCCGGTAGAGCTCCTCAAAGTCGTCCAGGAAATTCTTTACGTCTTTATAAGCAGCCTGGAGCTTCTGCTTTACGGCTGGTTTTGTGAGGTAACCAAAGACTTGCTCAACCTGTTGAGTGTCTTAGTATGGCACGTGTCCAACTCTACGATTGATGAGAATGTTGACTTACTAGCTGAAGCTGTTCAAAGGCGTGTAGGGCGGCTTTCTTGGTTATAGGAGCATACTTTTTGTTCCATTTGCCGTTTGCTACAGGCTCATTGAAATCCCAAATCTAGCGACAGACAGATACGTTAGAAAGAGAAAAGGCAGCACAGCAGCATAGTAATGAAAATAACTCACCCTGGCCTTGTGGCCGTTGAACTTGGACTCGGCGTTAACCATGTGAACGGCGTTGGTTACTGAGCCAAGCAGTGTGAACAAAGATTTCCGAGGGGTATCTGGATATATCTTGTTCCACGCCGGGAAGCCCTTCTCAAACTCTACCATCCACAAGGAACAAGGCAAGTCGGCAAACTGTTTGGGTTTAACTGGTGCTTTGATACTAATGCCATTGTCGGTTTTGCGGTCCCTCAGTTTCCTCTTGACGCCCATTGAGTATTCGATGAACATGTTGATTGTTTGAAGCTCCAGAATATGCTCAGCTGTTCGCAGTCAGTCAGCGTAATGATCGAGCAGAGACGGATTCTTGTTACTCAAACCCATTTCTTGCCGTCGTTTGGTTTGCCGTCATCCTCGATAGTGCAAGAGAAGCAATCACCGTTGTAAGTGTTGACATAATGCATTTTGTGATCGCCGTTCAGATTGGCCAATGCTTCTCCCTTGTCTCCATTCCTGTACGGCTCTGATTCATAATTGTAAAAGGTCTTCTTATCGGGACATAAAGCTTTGAAGGGACGGGGTTTTCCAATTCCTGGAGCCCTCTCCTCAAGAGCACTGTCCTCACTCCATTCGGATGACCATTTCATTTCGTTGAATGGGAATATCAAGTCGCTAATACCGCCAAGGTCGCCAATAGGACCAAAGATGTCCATGACTTCAGAAGTATCTGGCTGGTCGCGTGGATCTTCCAGCGACCCAGGATCGTAAGTGTCGAGCGATGGGATGTGGCACATGAGGAGATCCGTTGAGCTCCCCGTGCCCTCGTCTTTCTCTTTGGCCTTTTCCTCTTCTGCATCCATATTGCAGACGAAGTTCCAGGCTGCCAACAAAGTCGAGACATCGTCTCTGAGCTCCCACAGCCTTCCTGCGATGTAGGCGCCAGTAAGGTGCGGCCAAATGGGGACGAAATACTTGGTTATTAGCGCCTGTATCTTCCTAGTCGCGCGGGAGCTCTTTGGAAGTTCCATAAGCTTTTGGACTATGAGTACAATAGCCTTTGAGGGAGGTACTCTATGAAGGCCTTGACGCTTGGCCAAGTCAGACAACTGCTCACTAACATCCTGAGTGATGTTGTCCAGAGAGCGCGATGAGAGCTTGTCCCCTTCGAGCCCAGTCAGCTTGGGACATGTCGGGTTTTTGGCCCATTCTTTGATCACGGCTTCCATGTCGTCATCATCGATATCAGTAAAATCGTAAGACGCTGTGACGTCGCAACAGTAGGCCGAAGTTCCCTTCCCGCACTTGTTGTTCTTGGATTGCAAGGCCACCTTGACTTTGCCCTTGGGACAGTTGCTGTTGCACGTCCCTGTTGAGACAATTGTGCTAACACCTACGTAGTAATCGTCCGACCATACGCAGTTAGAGAAGTGCGGCTTGGTTTCGTCTCTGGTGTTTTCGCAAAGCGGCCTCATACCCGAGTTCCCCTTGCTGTCATAGCAGTGTTGATCGCCACTGCCATCCCAGCTGTCAGTGAGAAGTGAGTCGTAGGTAGGGTCCCATCCACATGGATTGTCGCCGTCATCTCTGGCGCATTCCTTCTCTAGGCCATACCACTTGTACTGACGGTAGACATCCAGGCCTGGCGTGTCACCTTTGCAGCACGCTGTCTGGGCAAAATCGCTACCCGTGCACTTTGCCCCTGATGATCCAATCTCCATCCCTGAAGTTGGGCCACATCCAGGAATACAGTGTCCATTGTTGAAGAATTGCCATTCGCACTTGGGCCGGTCACCTGGCGGACAGCAGAATGTTCGCTCGCTATTGCCATCACAGCCGGTATCATCCGTCATGAGAGCCGTCTTATCGTCAGAATCTTGTCTTCTGACCTTAGCCCATCCACTGGGGCATTCAAGTCCGCAGTTGGTCCATCGACATTGGTCATCGCTGACATCGCTATTCGCCTCGTTTTCGCTGGTTTCGATAAAGATACCACCTCCGAGAGACTTGGTGCTATTGAACGTGGTCACACCCTTAGACTTGTAGCCCGTAGCGTCCTGGAGTTGCTTGGAAAACTTGCCATCGGAAGTATCTTGGCTGATAGCCCAAACCATAGCACCCCCAAGACACTGACTGCGAGCAAAGTCCAGCTTGAGCTTCTAGGTATCGACATCATCGTATGTCAACCACGTACTGCCAAACTTGAGAGTCTTAATAGCAACAGTCTTGTCTAGATCGCCTGAACCAATCTTGCCACTAAGCTTGCGCATGATCTCGGGGTTGGACATGACACCGACAGCGTCAGTATAGGGCTCTGCAGGACCACCTGCATCAAAGAGACAACCGGGAGATATGCAGCTGCTGCTGGATGCGGTAAAGGTGTGTGCATAGAATGCGAGTCCTATGTTGACTTGATTGGGGTCGACATCATTGCGCCAGAGCAGATCGAAGGCCTCCTTGATCTTAGTTAAGTTGGTATGAGAGTTGAGATGGTTGCTAAGCCATGACTTGGGAGTATCCTAAGCATCATGGAAGTTATACGACATGACGTTAAAGTGGTTGACATACTTAAAAATCTTCTCAAGGTTAAAGTGCTGGAGATATCAGTAATAAGCAGGAATTGCAATGCTAAGACCGTTATGCTCTCCGCTCTGCTTGAGGGCACTCTTAATGTTGCTTAGGAACCTGAGAAGATTATTAAAATCTTCCTCTTGTCCTTCACGATCGTCAGCAGCAGGATACTCCCAATCAATGTTAACACCATTAAAGCCATAAGTGGCTATGAATGAGATAAGTGACTTAATAAAGGTTCTCTGGTTTGCATCAGAATGAGCAATGTTAGAGAAGGTTGTAACAGTTAGGCCTAAGTTATTAAAGGCCTAGCCGCCAATGGCGATAAAGACCTTCAGCTTGGGGTCGATCTTCTTCTTGCGTGTCAATTCGCGGTATAGAGCTGGATCTTTGCTGGATGCTGGGATGATCTAGAAGGTCTTTAGGTTAATGCTGGCAAAGGCGAAGTTGATATATATGTAGACGCCGTCGGGGATATTGGAGGGCGTGAAACTGTCGCAGGATCTAGTAGAAGCCCATCCTTCGATATACCCTACTACTCTTTGCATAGGACCCTTAGTAGAGCAAGATAGGCGATTAATGGTCTTCTTTCCGCAGAAGTCCTTGGTAGTACTGCAGTAACTAGTGCTGTCAGCTTTTAAATAACTGCAAGATATCTTTAATAATTTACCCATGCTTTGAACAGCAGACGTTAAGTGGACACTTTATATGATTGGCGAACTTTGAGCCAAAGCCGCCTAGATCATACTCGCCCTTGGCGTTATAGCCAGTAATGCAGTCCTTTCTGCAAACTGCTTAAGGCCAACAACGCAATAGAGCCATCATGGTCGGCGTACTTACAGTCTGGGCCTAGCCTATAATGACCATACTTGGAACAGCATGCATTGCCTTTGCATGGGTTGCCCTTATTGCATTCGAGCTTGAAGTCGCAAGTACTCTGACATCCTTTGCCACAATGGTTAGTTGTAGTACCGCAGTAGCCTGCACTACTATAATAACCAGTTATATAGAGCTTTATCTTGCTGCATTCTGCTGCAGATATAACGCAAAATAAGAGTTAGAGAGTAAGAAATAACAATAAAAAAAGTCAGGAGTGACGTTTCGGGAACGTTATGGTTGCCAAACTGTTGACCAAGCTGGTCGGGGTGACAGAGTGCGTACGTGTAATAGTCGACGAAGATTCAAACAATAATGAGTGTAGTTTGTGATGTAAAGTGAGAGCAAGTAACACGATCTTGGGATGCAATCCCTTGAACAACTCGAAAAACCAGATGTTAGCACCTGTCTTGTTCACATGCATTTTGGGTCACTCGAGCCGTTGCTCTTTCGGAAATTTCCTTTTACGTGATTCCGCCAACATGGTGCCACCTTTTGTCAGATCACCGTTGTCGCTTCAAAAGTTCAATTCTAGCTTCGTATCTGACTCGGAATCTGCCTGAAAGAAGCATCTCTTTTGCCAAGGCCCGGGCCGTTTATGGACCCTTAATTTTAAAGCTTTAGGCTGTCGAGCGTTACAATAGGATGGTTTTGTCATGTGGCATTTCTGATGGTTACTTGTGTTAGTTGTATAGAATACTCAGTCTTGGCAGCCTAATTGGGGTTAATTTCTCAGGGTCCAGGACCGAAAGTCTTTCAGCTTACCCACTTTTGATGCTGGTCTTGATCCACCGCCTCCACAACGTCCCTTGTGCAAGCCTTGCAACAGCCAAGGGATTTCAGCTACCTCCGGCGAAGTCCGACGGCCAAGGCCCAAGTTGCAAGAAGGCGATCCATCTGCAGTGACAATTCGGCAAATAAATCGTCCACTTGGACCTTTTGCAATAATCACTCGGTGGCTTGGTGGGCTTCCATGCAAGGGAAATCTCTGCGGTGTATCTGGCCCAAGTTCCGGCTCTAACATCGCACTCTAGAGGTAGTTTAAGGTTACCTGGTTTAATCTTGGTTCTTAATCACTTTTTAAGTCCTTCTTTACGTCCGAATATTGCCAAAACTAGCGACTTATTGTTTAACAGTCTCTCAAGATGTGGTTATAATTCTTTTTATTGCTGCTTTATATGCCCTTTTCAGTCCTAGCTGCAGGTTATTATCATTCTTATTTGCATTCTCACTATAAGCGCGCTTCTAATAGTTTATCTCATGATAGATTAAGTCTTAATGCCGCATATAAGCTCTTGGCCGCTGGTTAAGCTGCCGTGGCTTATGCAAACCGCGCCATTATTGCTAACCTTTATCTAAACTGTTTAAAAGTGCTCAACTCTATAGAGCTTAGAAAGGCTTAAAAGGCACCTCTGCCGCTTAATTATTGCAATGTCACTTTAAAGTTACTTCAGGCTAGAGATTTAGGAAATAGAATATTGAGAGATCTTCACTACTCTATCCTTAATGAACTTATTAAGGCTATATGCTTTCTTTCTAAGAACTGAAAGCTGTCCTCTTAGGACCTTAATGGCGGCTATGCTGCTAATATGTAATACTTAAAGGATACCTTCGTATATAAGAATAATAACACCAATATAATGCCTTTTATGCCTTAGTATAACTTGGGCTTAATAAAGCCTGTCTATAAGCCACTATCTGCATTTTAATATAGTAAAAATAAAACTGATATTGCTGACTATATAGTTAATAAGGATAAAAACCTCTACAGGAGAGCCAGTTTAGACTGATAGATGGCTACTATCTCTTAGAGAGGCTCTAGCCCTTTTGCTCTATCTAAATACCAAGTTTAGCAAGATATTAAAGACTTTAGCGCTAAAGGCAAGTGGACCTCTACTTAAATACAACCTAGGACTGAGTGTATATTCTAATTGCATATTACAGATAATAGAGTTGCTAATAATATGGATGCCATCAATAAGGCTATCTCTAGCAGTGGCCAATATAGTAAAGACAAATATATAGAAAGCATAATCTATCTAGTAAATATTTACTTCCCTTTAGATATATATAAAGTTAGTTTTTTTATTATTTAGTATTATAATATAGAAATAATTAAAAATATAAATTGCCTTATCTATTTATTAATTATTGTTTTCTAATATATATAGTTATAAAAAAATTATTATAATATAAATATTTAATATAAAAAGTTAATATATATAATAAGTAAGTAAATTAAATAAGTAAGTAAATTAAATAAGTAAGTAAATTAAAAATCCCTTACTTTATAATATTTCTATTTAATTAATTAATTCTTAATTATTAATTATATCTTAATTAAATAAAGAGATAAATATTATTCTTATACTTTAAGCCTATTAAAATAACCTAGAATTAAGTCTTTATTGCACAGCTGAGATATACTAAGCCTTCTATAGTTCACTTTAGCGCTAAACCTATAGGATTTCTTTTTAATATAATACTATACTTAAGTCATAAAAACTATCTAATCTAAAGAAATAAACTATTATTTAATTTATTCTTAAACTAAATTTATAAGGATTTCCTCTATAACTATATAATATTAAAGAAATAACTAACTAATTACTTACTAATTATAATGCATTACTTATCAGTAAGTATTAGGCCTTTAACTTTATTAAGTAATAACATATATAATAAGCAAGTGAGATAGACAAGCAAGTAAGACACTGCATTCCTCACCTTAAAAGCCATTTTTAAACATTTCATAAAAAGTCAATTTAACTCTAAAATAGCTAAAAGTATAATATAATATATTTAACTATTATATCTTTATATATTACTTTTATAAAATTTATAACTATTTTATTTATAAAGATATAAAGTAAAGTATATTTACACTATAAAATATATTATATTTTAAGAAAAAAAAATATTTTAAAAATATTAATTAATATAATTAACTATATTAAATATAAAAATATTCTTTTAAGATTTTTAACTATTTTATTTATAAGTTAAAGCTTTATAGAGTAAAATGTTTTTATATTATATAGTATAGTGTCTTACTTACTTATTTATCTTACTTACTTATTATATATATTATAAAGAGCTTAAGATATATTTTCATTAAAGATATAATTACTAAAGGGCTAAATATAAAGATTT
>NJCR01000308.1:0-14865 GCA_002234235.1 Fusarium hostae
ATGCTTATCAACCACGTTAGTTATGTTGGCGTTATGGAGTGCGACATTCAGTTGTCTGCAATATTCGCTTATTATGCACGTTAACCCGTCATTACTTCATTAATAAATATTGCCCGCCGACCAAAGACCTAATAGATGAAGACTGGGTAAGTTACTAGAGCAAGAATCACGGGGTGCGCAATTGAACCAGTGCCAACGCCAAGCTGAGGGCGCTACCTCCGGGGCAGTGTACACCAGCCTATCAACATCAACAGCCTGTTCCCTCGGGACCATCTCATATTCTCCACTTCGGGAGTCGGCTTGGGCGGCGACCCAGACTGGACGGTCTCGACCATAGATTTCTAACATGACCCGGGATAAAATAGACTTGTTGTGATATCCTTCAGAAGTAGTAGTCAACTACTTTCTTGACTCTATTTTGTGATAGACTTCAAATTCACAGGCAACTAAAATGTCCAACACGGCAACAGCGAATAACGCACGCAAGGATCTGAGACCAATCAAGCGGTTCATCACTACGCACACGCCTGAGGGCAAGCCAACCTTTTCAGACACCTTATCCGAAGATGCCCCCTTCCGGACCCTTCCAGACAACGTTGATTTTGCCCTCTGCTACGCAACCGAACAATTCCCTGTCACCCTGGGCGACGGCGCAGACATTGATACATATCAACACTATACTGAAAACCTCCCTGGCATCACCATCCCCACGGGTACTGTCCTCAGGGTAGTCGACATGCCTCCTGGTGCGCTGTCGCCCATGCATCGCACCATCAGCCTAGACTACGGCGTGGTCCTGGAAGGAGAGATTGACTTGGTACTGGACTCTGGGGAGAAGCGCACCATGAAGCGAGGGGACATTTCCATCCAGCGGGGTACTAATCATGAGTGGAGGAATAAGAGCGAGACTTCATGGGCAAGGATGCTCTATGTGTTGCAGCCGGCTGGACGTCTGGTGGTAGGCGGCCAAGAAATGCATGATAATTCAACACACACGATTCCTGGGTATGAGCAGGAGGAAGTGGCGAAGCCGTAGACGAGCTAGTAAGAGAGAATATCAGGAGCAGAATCGGACGTTTTATCAACAGACGCCTTTATAAGCGGTGAACGCTTGCGGATGTATCCAACAATACATCCTTGCCATAGATGTGTTATTTGTAAGCGTAGTGCGGCCGAACCTCTGATTTAAGGTATGGCGTATACAGATAGCTATACGTACAAGACCATATTATACATTTCGAAATACACGGACGCTTATATTGCCCACATCAATTGTCTTCGTCTTCCAAAGTCCATTATCTCAATATAGTTATATGAGCCATAATATCAAACTTTCCACGTAACGCTCTTTGTCTGCATCCATTCACTCAACCCATAAAGCCCATTGAACCTCCCCCAACCGCTGGACTTGGTTCCGCCATGGGGCAGGGCATTCTCATCGTGCACCGTCATGCTGTTGATATGAACTGCCCCAGCTCGGGTATTTTTTGCCATGCGCATAGCGCGACCCAGATCCTTGGTGAAGATGGCGGAATTGAGGCCGTATTCTGTATCGTTGGCCACGACTGGTGGACACCAATTGATTAGACATGTCCTGGTTGATGTTGGCAGGCTCGGGAATGGAGAGAGAAACTTACATAGTGCTTCTTCTTCCGTGGTTATTTCTATAAGGCCGACAGACGGACAAAAAGGTGTCTTGTTAATATCCATTTCAGCCGTCACCTTTTCTAAGATTGCTGGCGTCATTCTCGTCGTCTCTTGCTTGGGAGCGAGATCACCGTGAAGCAGAACGGCCCCCTTATCGACAGCATCTTGCATCAGGCGTTTGGTCCTTAGCCACCGATTGGCGGTTGATCAAACTGGAGGATTCTGGCTCTGAGCCAGAAAGGAATGGAATGCTTGCAAGAACTTTCCCCGAAAGCCTTCAAAGTCTTCCTGGTGTATGAGAATCTTCTCGGTACTCATACATATTTGGCCCGAGAAGAGGAATGCTCCCCTGGCGCACTAGGTGGCCGCCAGGTCTAGATCAGCATCGTTCCAGACTACCGCAGCGCCCTTTCCTCCGAGCTCCATCACAGCAGGCTTGAGATATTGGCCTGCTAGCTTGCCAATGATTCGTCCAACCGCGGTACTTCCAGTGAAGTTGATCTTGCGTATGGCGGGGTCCGCTATTAGTGGCTCAGTAACTGATGCTGCGTGGGCTGGCGGTTGTCACGATGAAATTCAGTACGCCTGGGGGAAGACCAGCCTGATGAAGGGCATCGACCAGGAGATAGTGGCTTCGCGGGGCCAATTCTGAGCCTTTAAATACGACAGTGCAGCCTGCTGCAATAGGGAACAAGAAGGATCGAAGGCCAAGAATGTATGTTGCGTTCCTAAATCAGTTGAGCGACTAGTCAGAGGCAACATATGGAGTTGTGCGCTTAACATACCAAGGAGCAATAGCCAAGACAACCCCATAGGGCTCGAGAAGTACAAGGCTGGCAGAATTGGGTCTGCCAGCTGAACCGCATGCCCTTGCAACGAGCCGCGTTAGCTGCTGCAGTCGTGGCTCTCTTGGCCGTGGAAGTGGCCGCCAGCCCATACTTGTGAACAGGCTGTTCCGATGCGAGAGATATCACGTCAAAGACCTCACCAGCGACCGAGTACTCTCCATTAATGACGAAAGGAACAGTATATCCCGCCATTGCGCTTGAGAAGAATGGGATGTCGAAGTGCAGGGTGGGTTTAGGGGACGATCGGCGGCAATGATACAAATGTTGAGAAGTAAACACTTTCTGTAGGTGAAGAATGTGCAGACTTGGAGATGATATTGTAGTATGTAGCGATTTGTTGCCCGCCTCGCTTATGTTTATAAGTGGTTTAGCAGGTTTATTGTGGATGGACAAGTGCTGGCCCGGGACTCGGGACCCTGTTCGTGGGGGCGAGGACAGTCTCGAGTGGTAGAATTATTTAGTTAATTACCAAGTATAATAGTAATTTTTAATTCAGTGTTAAAGAATAATTCATATAGGAAGACTTTAAAATGTATGAATAAAACCCAGTAAGATAGCTATAAGTATAGCAGTAATATCTATTATTTATGCTCCATATTAAGCACTAAAAACCGCTACAACCTCAGTACTACTGCTCACAGCCAAGATGATAGTGGAATATATCGCTTCGCCATCTCCCGCCAGTGGCTGTCCAGACCCTGTGAGCAACCTGGAATATGTCAATTAGTATACTACCAGACGAGATTGGGCAATGCATGCGTACGGTGATGATGCGAATCCCAAAGAACATGGTGGTGATAAAGCATTGTTCAAACCGGTTATTGTACACTATCCTTTCTGCTGGGTCCAGCGCGTAGTTGATGGGTCGATGTGGAGGCACTCGACGATGATCCGTTGGCCAGCTGCTGGGGTGTTGGTTCACGAGAGGTGACGGGGTGGATGTGGCGCCTTGAACTACATCTGAATCTTGACGAGCGGGGGACAAATGAATATCGTAGTCAGTTAGGATTGCAGTCAGAGTATGACTGGGGGTCTTCATCGTTGTGGTTGACATGGTGAGATACACGGCGATTGCAATAGAACCACTGGGTGGAACTGGTGAACAAGAGGATCGACGAAAATTGAGTTAGGATTTAATTGTGCACTTTTGATCAGATGAGGATTGTTCCCTCAAATTGACCATGGTTAAACAAAAGTGGCGCGATCTCGGTCGGACAAGTGGGCAACAGATTCATCGGCTTGTGGAGTCCAGCTGCACTAACACTAATCGCTCGTTCTACCCACCCATTCCACTTACAGTATTAAGTACCTGATCGGTTGTGAGTGATGTGATGGATGCTGAACACGCCGTGCACCAAGCGCAATAACACTAATCCAGCCAAGGCTTGCAACAAATAAACAAAACATGTCATACCAAGCTGGAGATGCCGCCGCCAGGCTTCAGGACACAGTCGCGAACGGACGGCTGGCCAACCCTTTCTATCGCCAGCAACAGCTCAGAAAGATTCAAAAATCACTGATCGAGAGAAAAGACACACTAATCGAGGCTCTCATCAAGGATTCTCTCTTGACGAGGAATGAAGCCCTTACTGAGCTTTACTCCACCGTGTCAGCGGTCAAGTCCTTTTTCGACCAGACATCTCCAACCAAACAATTGGAAGCAGAATACGCTGTGGCGCGCAACCAAGATGCCCCGTTGGCCCGTCAGGGGGTTGGGATCGTGGCCATTAAGCCCCAATCCCATACTTACTTGTTCTCCACCATCTCGCCCATCTGTGCCGCTTTAGCATCTGGTAATGCCGTTTTGCTTATAGTAAGTTGATCGTTTCTGCTGGCAAGATGTCCATCCCACTGATTATTATGGCCTCTAGGTCAAACAGACACTCCGCCGCCTACCGCCAGCAGTTACAAAGCTCCTCAAAGAGTCCCTAGATCCCCGTATTGTCGAGATCGCCTCGTCAGAGCCGGAGGGACTTGGGGCTTCTCTTTCCGTGGATCAAGTCGCAGATGACCGCTTGCCAGATACGCTCAGCTGCCCACAGCAGGCTCGCACCGTAGCAATCGTCGACCGTACATGCATTCTTCAAGACGCGGCACGCTCTCTGTGGTTTGCTCGGACGGCCTTTGGCGGCGCCTCGCCGTACGCCCCAGACATCATCTTTGTCAACGAGTTCATAAAGACCGATTTCCTCAAAGCTCTCGTGACATGTTGTTTGGAAAATCACGACGCATACCCCTCAAACTCCAACGGCCACGTCTCCGCAAAGGACAGTGTCACTGGCAAGCTGGTCCAGGGCTCGAAATGCATCAGCGCTGGGGCATGGGGTCAGATTGTAGAGATCAGCCAGAGGTACGTCCCATATCTCAACAAGGCTGGTCTGGGTTTCCAAGTTAACGGGGTACAAGAAAATGCCTTACATCCATCGCTAAAGTCCAGGAACGCACTTTTTACGTACATGCCTATCGCAGTCTCGAAGATGTGATCGAAGCAGCCAACAATTTTTCACCGGATACTAAACTGGCTACTTTCACCTTTGGAGACCCAAAAACGTGCAAGTACACCCTGCAATTTGTCAATGCCGATGCAGGCTTCGCAAACGTAGTCCCAAAGGAGCTACTTGGTACGTACAACTACGACACGGGGTTCTACGTCATCTGAATCTCTGAGACACACTTGCTAAACATCTACCAGTTGGTCCAGCAGCACCGCGTGGCTATCCCATCGAGCTTGGCACACGATACTCTCTAGACATGTTCAGCGTGCCACGACCACAGTATTCGCAAGAAACTCCACTCTCCTCTGCATTGGATGGACTTTTAGGTGGAAAGTTGCCTACAGTACACGAATCAAAGATACTGGATGAATTGAGGGCGCCAGAACGAGGACCAGCGAACCAGGATACGGGATATTTTGAGCGTGCTGTCGTGGTCGGGGCTTCCACTTATCATTCTTCCGATCCTGGCAGGAGCGGGGACAGCCATTTTTCTGGCAGCCAGAAGCTTGGTCCGGCGTTCTTTGTTTTAGCTTGTGTAGCAAGTCAATCTGTATAGTACAGTACATACAATGCATATTTTCGACACTGCCATGTGTTATTTCTCAGTTGTAAATTATACACCACGTCTCATTTTATCGAGAGCCTATGATGTTGACCTTCGTGAATACTGAGCTTCTGAATGGTTGGTCTATTTTATCTTGCCCTTTTACGCTACCAGACCTGCCTACCCAACTCTCCGCCCTCACTACTGGCTCGATTCTGATCCGGGTTCTGGGGGGTTGGTCCTCCACCTGCCGAGCTACTTCTGCATGTGGGCGAGGTCTCGGCGACCCTACTTTGCTCGTCGTTTGGAATGTGAGCCGATGATGGCCTGACAATAAAATACTATACTATACTCGGAGACGATATCTATTAACAGCAGATTGCCAGACAATCGATCAAAGTTAACCCTATTATCCACAGCTTTCTTTGGTCCACGGCCTATTCTCTACAACGTACCGACCAAAGAAGCCATCAGCAAGCATGTCACTCACTCCCGTACATTTCTTCTCCCACGGCTCGACGATGATGCTGGGAGAGGAGTCCCAGTCGGCCGACTACTGGAAGCGGTGCGGTGACGAGGCTCTGGCACAGGGAATCAAGGGTGTTATAATGATGGTTAGTGATGCACTCTCTCTTTCGGCACACTTCAGCCCCTTGTCCTCTCACAGATGTTAATACCGTGCAGGGCGCGCACTGGGCTTCTTCTCATCCCGAGGGCATTGAAGTTAGCACCAATCCTAACCCTAACAAATCGCCTGTCGCCTATGTACACCCAGACAAATATGTCAACTACAAGCTAAACCCAGACCTTGATGGTGCCGAACGTTGTCTCTCACAGCTACGAGCCGAGGGGTTCGACGCACAGCCCAGTCCCGAATTCGACTGGATTCATGACACGTATCTTATCCTTATCCGAATGTTCCCAAAGGCGTGTCCGCCCACAACTCTTATTTCCATGAACTCCTACTTCGATCCACACTATCATATTCGAGTTGGACTTGCTTTGCGACCTTTGCGAGCCGAGGGTTATCTCCTGATCGGGTCTGGAGGTGCAGTCCATAACCTCTTCAGAAATGTCTGGGAACCAATGATTCGCTACGGCGATAACTTTGCACAACCAACACCGCCGGGGGCGTGGGCACTCGAGTTTAGACAGAGCGTCGAAGACGTAATGCGCAGTGGAGGAGGCCCACGTTTGCGTCGAGCCGTCGCGAGGCTGATGAAGCATCCTCTTTATCGGGACGCGCATGCGACAGATGACCATTTCATGCCTCTTTGCTTCGCAGCTGGAGCCGTCGGGGCAAAGGAGGATGAAGGAGCGCCTGGAGAGTTTGGTGCTGAGGATTGGGAACTGACTAATATGTGTAATAGCCAGTACACTATTGGGGCGTGGAAAGCACTGAAAGCTTGAGGAATTGCATTGGAATAGATATCACCGTGTAGTCATGCGATATCTCCGAATGCATGTACCTGTCGTGGGCTGGCAGCTTGCACCAGACTCTTGTGATTATAAGCATGACAGATGGCGTGGAACAATGGAGAACTCGCCACAAACATGGCATATACTACTAGTCACTTGGGAGATGAGCAAAGACATACACGGGGCTGATTGTGTGCAACTGTTTATATTCCATGGCCAGCAATGCTTGAATTTCCTCCCTTTTTACCTCCATGTTTTGAAACTGAGGTGAATAGATAAAGCGCATACAACCAGCCAACCTTATTCCTTTGGAGGAATCACCGGCAAGACAACGTAGTTGAGTGTACCAGGCCCGAAACAGATATGGTTCGTACCTTGAAATTTATCAGGGGCCCTAGCAGGTTGCGTTAGCTACCAAAATCACATTGGTCAGAGTTGCAGAGGGACCCTCACCTATCAATCTCGTCATCGTGCTTGAAGATGCCACAACCTTGCGTATCACCACTGGCCACCTCCAGCACCAGCCTAGCACCGGGCTCCAGCACCACGCTGGTCGGCCAAACCTCCACGTCAACCTCGTATTGCTCGCCGATGACGACAGGCTGCACGTCGGTGCTCAGATACTCTCTCCAAGGGAGATATTCCCTGTGCTTGGGGTGCGAGGTGTTGACCCGGCGTAGACTGACTCTCAGCCACCCCTTGGTGACAGGTACAGGATCGCCAGCCGTCCCCGTATAGTGAATTTCCTTGCCTTGTGCAGATATGTGACGGAGAGTGATAAAGAGGTCTATGTCTGAGGGTGTAGATTCTGCAGGGAGTGCACTGGTGCTCACGGCGAGGTGGACAACGATATTGCCGGTGATCTCTGTCTCCTTTTCGAATGGGTTCGTTGCAAATTGAACGAGCTGCGGATTGTCCAAGGATCCCAAGGCCTGGTAGGAAAGCTTGGTTGGTCGTCGACTGGCTGCCTTGGCAGACTCAGGATCCAGCGTGAGGGATTTCTGGGGTGTCAGATACCACTTGGTCCACTGCGTTCGAGCGATGGGCCATTCGTTCTCTGTGCGACGGGGGAACTTCTTTTCTGCCTCTTGATCGTTGACTCCAGCATCACCCTTGCGCAAGACCATATCAACGGTTGGTACTTTGCCTTGCGTCCAGCCAGCATCGTCCTGGCCTTTGAGGAAAGCATCTAGAAATGAGCGCTGGATCTCGACCTCTTCCTCGTAGTAGAACGGGAGATCATGGCGGCCCGTGATGATGCGAAGCCACTTCTTTTCGGAGCCGGCATGACAGAAGCCTTCGATATTGCCTCGTAGATGGAGCAAGATACCCCCCCAGTTAGCAACAGATAGCAGAGGGACTTCGATATCACCCATATCATATTCTTTGGAAGCATAATACTCTTCATCTCGAAATCGATATGTGCGATTATCGATCGTCTGATCTCGACGGTTCTGTGCTCGCTCCTCTGCAGACAGATTGCCTTCGAGGGTTTCTGGTGAAGACTTAGGACGCTTGGGGCCCTCAGCAGCAATCTTTGCATTCAGAGCAATCTCTTCATCCCGCGGTCTGCCATACTGGTTCGCAACCACCTGACGGTTCCACCAGAAGCTGATGAAGTTGTTAGAGGATCCCTCCGTGACGACAGCGGTCGCGATAATAGTCCGACATGCCTTCCCAGGGGATAATAGCAGCGAGCCCTTTAGGTTTCCGAGCAGCCACGCGCCACTGGCTACCGGCATAGTAGCTGATACCTAATAGGCCAACCTTTCCGCTGGACCAGGGTTGTTCAGCGCACCATTCGATTACCTCGAAGAAGGCCTCGCTGGTACTGCGAGACATTGTGTCGAGGACGCCTCGCGACTGGCCTATCCCTCGTTCGTCGGCTCGTACGACTGCATATCCTTTGCTGGTCCAGAACCCCGGGTCAGGCGTTTCCCAGGCAGAGTGAGCAGACTTGTGTTGCGGGTTTACTTGATCAAAAGACTTGGAGTAGAAGCTGTGCTCTTTTGTCAGTCCTAGGGAAGCTTAATCACAGGTGGGGAGATAGATCTTACTCCTTGTAGGCGGCATCTTTGCCGTACGGCCCATAGGTGACCAACACCGGGACTCTGTCGGAGGACTTTGGGCGATAAACATTACAGCGTACAAGTCCATCGCTTGACGTGAGCTCGACTGTTGCATTTTCTTCGTACACGTATGGAAACGAATCAGAGTCCACACGGTGGAGATCTTTGCGTATCTCGTTAGGCATAGTTATCGGCTGGGGCACGGGAAAATGAGTGGGGGAGCTTTTAGACAGAAGGTATCAGGTGTGTGTACCCGTGACCACTGATAATTTACAGTAGATTAGTAGGTAGTCAACGCCTTACATAAATAACAAACTACAAGTACGTGCTTGATTGTCTTGGTTCTGCATTAGTGTAACTTGGGTATATTGACGTAGGTGGCCCTCCCCTGCACATCAGATGGATGTCCCTTCGGCAGAGCGGGCCCGATGTGGGGGAGAGAAGCCTCATCAGCTTCAAACGTTTGTCGCCGCTCGGCCCAACTTGTCCAGAAGCTGCTGGAGGTTCTCGACCAAAGGAGGTATAGCCTCGCAGTGTGAGAAGTTAGCGCCCAGAATACCTAGAACGTAGTCCACAACAGCCTCTTGATTCATCAGCGATATGGGAGCGTCGCTACCACCTTGAGGCACGTATCGTTGGAGGGCCGCTGCATAAGGTAGTCCTCGATTGATGAACCTTTGCACAAGAGGGGTTTCAGACTGGTTTAGACAGACCATTTCTTGGTTGCATGTACTAGAATCGCCCGGATCACTCCCCTTAACATGTGACACCGCCGCGTAGGCCCACATGGCAAGGTTCGCTTGGTATAGGGCGATAGTGTAGAAGCCTCGCAGACGAGCCGGGCCGAACTTTTCCGCCGCTCTCACAACCTGACCAGCGTGCCAGATGGCTTTTCGCGACTCTCGACTGTTGGTCCATTCTGAAAGCAGGGGCAGAGCGCGACGAGCATCATTCTGATCTCCCTTTCCCGCAAACAGCTCGACCCCTTCGAAAGGCATATGTAGATGCATGTTCACGAGCTCATACAGCATGTCTGACGGACCATCCTGCCATCCTGTTTCTTCCTCTGGCATATTGACACGCAGACGGTGCAGACTCTGCAGGATTTCTTGTTGCCGAAGAGTCAAAGCCGGGTCCGAGTGGCTCGGCTTGTCCAAAACGGCGATGGTCTGAAGACACTGCCAAACCATCCCCCAGATGCCGGAAAGGATGATAAGCTGACAGAATGGGGCGTCGTAACTGCTGTCGATTTCTGTAGAATCGCGAAAATACTCGGCCAGACTGAGCCTACCGTGCTGGCGCTCCTTACCCAAGTATAGAGCCTTCCACGTCTCTGCATCTGTAGCGAGCCATAGTTCCCTTGATTCAGGCAAGGGTGTCTTGAGCTCAGAGAAAGATATCAAGGGACACGTGGACATGGAGATGCTCACTTGAGTGTCCATTATGTAAGAGTGGTAAACAAGCCTGTTGTAGCTTTCTTGCTCGATCCAGGCGAGCCACTTGTGGTTCAAGGAATCCCCGGTGTCTTCTGGCAGGGGAAAGACGGTCTGTTTGCAGGCCTTGCCAAATCTACCACTACGTCGCAGCATCTGTGTTGAGATTAGCAGACGTTCGGTCAAGACTGACACGGAAAGGCAAAAATGAGGGATAAAGACGATTGGGACATACCGTGAAGGGCATCTGACGCTGGCTCTCTGCAATTTCCATCTTTCTCTTAATTCCACTCCACAGACCCATCTCGATGTCAAGGACAAATGCTTGCAGGGCCCAGAGAGCTCTGGTTATCGAGTTGGCACTCTCAAATATGTTGGGTAATGATAAGCGTACGACCTCATGCAGAGCAAAACCAAGCGAATGCAAAATCTTGGAGTCAGCGAACGTAGTACCAGAATTGACCATGGCTAGAAGAAACTCCGGTTGATGCTGATTGGGTTCAAACGAAGGACCGTGTATCCACGAGTCGGTCTGAACGCGATGGTGAGAAAAGAAGCTCTCGATGAGCTTGGAGAGAATCTCAGGGGTAGGAAATGCTCTGATGATGGCGATTTTACTTTCTGGCTTACAAGTCTCCAAAGCTAATAGCATCATCTGGTCACGTAGGCCAACCGAGAGCGGGCTGAACTGTTGGCTATTTGCCTCTAGGCCCGCCAGCTCGATCACGTCCTGTGGGCTCTCTCCCAGAACCGACAGAGCTTTGATGTTGGAATTGATGTGATCGCGCTGGGAAGGCTCCCACACTCCTAACGCGGACTCTCTGTATGCCGCACGACCGAGTGCAGCTGGACGAGTATCGGAGGCTGAATTTGACTGCTGAGGCTGAGCATTGACGGCGGCTGTGCATGCCTCTGGCTCAATCAGTATCCCGTTGTAGTAGAAGGATGGACTATAGGGCAGATCCCACAAGCCCGTAGCAATGTCGTCGAACCTGGTGTCGCCGTCGGCCCTGAAATCTAGGAGGCCATGGGATCGTAGCGGGTCGTATGTAGAATCGAAACCGTGCAAGTCGAGAGGACGTCCTTCTTGACCCTCTATGGGGGTCATGACGCCCTTCAAGAAGCTAGAGAAGTCGTGATCGGAGACGGGTAGATGATTATGCGGTGCAAATAGAGGTATTGGCGGCTCTACATCTACTTGAGCCCAACAATTAGCTTCCAGATTGGACACTTCACTCACGTCCCTTACCTATCATAGACTGGGCGCTGGCTCTCGAAGGTGTCTTGTCTCCTACATCCATGTTTCGCGGTTCTCGCTCACAGACGATGTCCTTGGTGAGGCAGCGCCTACAAGAGGCATCCTCATCGCACTTGAGCTTGGCCGCTGCACAAGCCTTGCACGCCTGAGAAACGCGAGGCGCAGGATTCGACATGCGCTTGTGCCGCTTATTAGCAGGCTCATTTGCATTGTGACCGGCTGCATGCCTCTTGAGTAAATCTCTTTGACGCGATACGATGAGTAAACGCCTCTTACTTGGCAATTAAGAAGTGTGAAATACGTACTGTCGCCCAAAGGCCTTGTCGCAGACTTCGCATCGAAAGGGTTTGTCTTGGAGGTCTACAGAAGGTTAAGTGTGAGTCCAAGGAAAGATGCATCAAGGGAATTGCGAGTCGACTGACGAGATCGGATGTGACGAGTGAGATGGTCGACGCGACCGAAAGTACGTTGGCAGTAGGAGCATTGGAAATGGGTTCGCTGGGGAGACGAAGGACGGCGCTTTGTCGCGGCCGAGACTGGGACATCCATGGTATGTTTATCTTATCAGCCTACTGTGCTTACTTAGCTCACTATGACAAGGCACAGTAACTTGGTGATGAGAGAAAGCCTGTTATGTTGTGTTGTTCTGGTTGTGATCGCTTGGCTTGGCTCATGGCTAAGACCCTGATGCTGCTGGGACCATTCGCCGAGGCTAGTGACAAAATGCGGGGTAAGACCGGGGTCTTGGTGAACTGTACACGTCACACTGTCTTTTGAAAGCGCCACTTGAGGTGTTTTCCCATCTCAACCCACTAACTAACTAACTTACTGCTTCCAGTGTTTGTAATCTCTCTCACATGACGCATCATGGCCATGGCACGGCAAAGTTGACCATTTCTTGTTTTATATTGCCAGCTGTAGGGTAGCCTAAGAAATCGGGACCGCACAGTGCTACCTAATTCAATCAACAACCCATGTATGTACATTCTTCAATCCATCTACGCCATTTTTGTCCCCCTCATTTAGGTAACCCGCCACGACCCCCTGCGGATCCCATTTCTTCCTGATATCCATGAGCCTCTTGCCTTGATCCTCTCCCCAGAATCTAGTCAAGCGCTTTTGGAAGTCCGAGTCTCCAAGATACGCTCCTTCAGACTCGCGTTCAACTTTGTCGAAAATATTCGAGAGCCACGATTGACATTTTTGGTCGTCATTTTGGTCTTCCCAGATGGCATAGGCGGCGAAGTAATGATCGGTCTGCATTGAGAGAGCCATGTCCTCCATGGTGTTGGTCTCGACACTGCGTCGAGAGCCTGGAGCCATCGAGTACCAGAGTGTAAAGGACTTTTCGCTGGGGAGTGACGTGAAGGACTCTTTGAGGAGTGACACCACGTCGGCGTCGTTTCGGACATAGCAGTTATCAACTGCGTATCTGTGAGACTCGGGGTTGGCAGAATGCTGGTCGTCGTATTGCTCCGCTAGCGAAGTCGGCTGGCAGAACCACGTAATTACGTGACCTGGTGGTGCTGAATCCTCCGCCGGCTGTAGCGCAGCCCGGGCTTCCTCTTCGCTGTTTGTGAAGGTGACGAAAAGAACCATTATATGCTCTCCTTGACGCCCTGGCATGTGTCTTCCAACTGCAACGATCTCGGTGCTATCGTCGAAAGTGGAAGCAAGCTAGCGATTTTGTTTCAGCAGAGTGATCACCAAGTGGGAGAATGGCAGAGGCATTACACACCTTTGATACCCAACTAAAAGCCACTTCGTAATCTTTCTTCTCATAGATATACATCGATGATCGCATATGGCTGAAGGCAGGTATGGTTTGGAGATGAAATCTTGTAACAACAGCAGGGAATCCTAGTCGGAGACGCAGATAAGTGTAAGAAAGATATTGATTTGTCAGTGAGAACGGATTAGACATGACTTACCTGGGCCTGATCCGCGTGCCGCCCAATATAGGTCCGCGTTGGTATCCTTGTCACAGTACCTCTTCTCCCCATCAGCCGTAACCACATCAACAGCCACCAACTTCTCGCAAGCGAAACCCCAGTTCTATGAAGCCCTCGTCAGTAAGCATACCATTGACTATCGCTCGGCAACCTTACCTTGCAATTCCATCCCATGCCACCTTGCAGAAGGAACCCCCCAAGAGCAACCTCTGGACAATGGCCACCAGGGAACATGCGACCATGTGAGGCCAGCAGCTTGTTGACCATCCTCCCAGTGATACTAGGCGACGCTTGAAGTACTCCAGTGACTCCATCTAGTAGGAACTCATGGTACTTGCCCAGGTCGATAAGAATAGCGCCCTCTCGCACACTCCAAGCTGCCCAACTATGACCCCCAGACCGCACCGAGACCCGGGACCCCAAAGTGCGTGCAAGCCGAACAGCTTCTACGATATGGTCCTCCCTGGTGGCTTCGATCACAGCAAGAGGCTGGCGAGATGGTCTGCGGTGGTTGAAGACGCGACCAACCCTGGCCTTTTCCCAACTCACATCGTCTCGCCAGATGATGGGGAACGAAGAGGGTAGCTGCGACTTTGCCAGAGCAAGAGCGTCAATTTGCGTCATGATTATTTGAAAGGTAGAAACGAGTTTGGTAAAAGCGATGGTTTCGTCAATCTGATGGTGCTTTACAACTAGCTACAGTACAGTACCTTGTTGGCGTATTACATTAGTGGATAAATAGTCAGGGCGGAGACCGTTCCATCACAGCATAATCGGCTAGATCAGCCGCTCGGACCAGCTTTGACGATCATTCTGAGACCACATTCCGAGAGGGGGTGACTCCTCCCCCCCAGCCGGTCTCGGGTGCAGGATCATCCCGGGGTAGTAATAATTGAGCTTCGGGACTAATGAAGATCAATCTACAAGGAGCCAGCTGGCCGAGCTATTGAAAATCATCCCCAGCTTCAAGTCTCGAGCAATTACCACATCAGGTTTCAAACAACATCACAAGCCAGTGCAAACTTGACCATGTCCGCACAACAGCCTCTTGCTGGCAAGGTAGCCATTATTTCTGGTAGCGACAGTGGCATTGGGCTTGCCATTGCACAAGAGCTTGCGTCTCGCGGAGCATCTGTGGCCATCAACTACCCATATCCTTCTCAAGCAGACAATGCCAACCAGCGCTCTCAACAAGACAAG
>NJCR01003098.1:0-15825 GCA_002234235.1 Fusarium hostae
TCTTTAATCAATACAATATGCTCATTTCAACACACATACCCTCGCTTTTAAGCATCTGAATCCTCATCACTATCCTCCTCGACAACAAGATCAATAACCAAAGCCGCCTTATCATTCAACCTATCAAGCTGAAACCCCGCCGCAAGCGCATCAGTCGCATCATGTATGCAACCCGCAACATCAAGCCCAAGATCATTGTCTTTGAGCGCAAGACAAATCACCCGAAAATGCTCATGATGCAAATCCTCATCGTCGCCTCCGTCAAATATAAGCACAGCGTTGCGGTGGATAAGACAGAAATCTTCCTGTACTCCGGGATATTTCTTGATGGCTGCTAGTTTGGCGGGCGTGCAGGATGAGCTGGCGACGAGTCGTGTGAAGATGCGGGCGTTGAGGAGGGCGTTGACGGATGAGGGTGATCTGGGTGTGAAGATTATCACATTGGGGGGCAGCGTTGGATTTTCCGAATTAGCTTTCGTGGGAGGATTTTGTGTCGTCATTGTGAATGTGTAATTCAATGAGCTGGAGTTGGAGAGGTGTTGGTGACAAGGATTTCGAGGTAGAGAAAAAAAGAGAATGAGAACAAATTTGGGTTAAGGCGTGATGAGTCATCCAGTTCAGGGCAGGTTTCTTGCGCGACAGTTAATAGCAAGGGAGCGTTGATGTACGGTGAAATAAATAGCAAATAGCTTGTAAAAGCCGAAAGGTATGTCTCTGTCAAGATGAAGAATGCGCGATCACTTGGTGTTCGTGGGAACGGTGTCATCAATAGACTGAGTTTGCCTCATCTCGTGGCCTCAACGTGCTAATGACAGCTGTTGCGACGAACAATCGCTACAGCGAAGTCGCTTTGACTGAACATGTACATACAATTCAAATTACACAGTTTCTGTGAAACATATTGGATCTGCAATAAGGATTTAAATTCGGGGAATAAGTCGATATAAACATTCTCCTCGAGACATACTCACGATGCGGCGGTGACCCGGCTTGCCAGACATTCCTTATCGGACCAATCAAAGCCCACTATGAGAGGCAGCCAAAAGCTTACCTGCGCCATGAGCCTCGATGAAATTGAGGCTCAAACCCAAATACGTGAGGCGTAGGGACCAAAAGAACGGCCAGAACACTTCATAATATGCAAAGAAAGTGCGCCTGAACTGTTATTGCATGAGACTATTGATGTTCAACTTGGCCCTTCTCCAGATTCTGATCGCTGCAAGGTTCCATTTCGCGGCGCATTGCAAGCGCTTGTCTGAGATACGGGGTAAGCGGCTAAAAATAGACAATTCTCATGCACTTCTGCGGCTGACTGACTTCTACGAATTGTTAATTATCCTCACAAGACTTACCATTGAGCATCAGAGCTTTTACTATGGAAATAATTGTCTCGGAGTGACAATTTGTGAGCTGCTCCATCATAAATACAGTTCTCTCAAACATCCTTGTCAACAGAGACCCAACAGCCCTATGAGCTTTAAGGCCGTGTTGGTTGACCCCCAGACATTCCTTACGACGGTCTGACTGCGCCCCCAACATGAGTCACTTCCCATGTCAAGGCATACTCGGTACCTTCCAAATAAAGTGCAGCAGACAAACTCACCTTCAACACTCAGCCCTACATACCGTGTGACTCACGCGGTAACATTCCCATCTTTATATAAGCCGTCTATCTAACCCAACCAATCTTCGGATCTTTATCAGTAATCATCATGGAGAAAGTACGCAAGACGTTCTTCGACCCTTTGGCTACGTCAAAGGGTCGAATAGCTGAATTACTACAAGGTTTGCCTGTTGGTTCTGCTCATCCTTTCAGCCCTGAGGGCATATTGCTATGTCGAACCAAGAATAGTATCGAAGAGATTGATATCTCGAATTACAGTCAGGAGTATTTTTACAATACTGTTGATTTGGGAGAGATGGGGGAGATTTTACTAAGACGGATGAAGGGGTTTAGCAATCATTTGGGTAAGAATGCAGAACCCCGTCAAAAGCCTCTTGGTGCTAACATTGAAACAGGCGTGTTTGATGACTTTCAGATCATGCAAGCTCCAGCAGCAACCTTCAAGATCCCCATAGTTTCGGGACAAATCACCATCCTGGCAGTATCAGAACGTACCCCTACGTACTACGACTTCTGCTTCGCAGATCAAGACTGCAACACCTGCTGCTGGTTAGAACGAGAGACATTTTCTGGAATCAAGCACAGCGGCGATCTTCTGAACAACCAGGATCTTTTGGACTATGTGAGGATAGACCAGGATAGCTTGACGCAGAAGCCTATCTGTGTTTTTATCTCGGGATATACAAAGACGCGAATCACGAGGTTCTTGGGAACGCATCCCGCGCTGATGGTTGCAGATCACGTTGACAAGGTAAGTCGCTAGAACTCAATTTGGAGTTGATGGGGCTAATGAGAAGTAGATTCTGTACATCATCCCTGTTCCTTTGGATAAGGCGACCATTGGAGATGCTACCATCTGCTGTCCTTTGGTTATCAAGCGTGATGAGGGTTCCATCATCTGCTCTATTCTTCCTAAGGCGACGACGGATAGGAACATGATGTGCGACAGCAAGAAGCTGGTCAGCCCTTGCTTCCCCGAAGCTATCAACAGTGCTGACTTCACTATCTCTGAACCTCAGCCTGCTGTTGCTGCAGAGGAGAAGAAGAGCGAGAAGGATGATGCGGTAGAAGATGAAGTACAGGTTTCGGACAAGAGACGTGCGATATTGACCACTAACTCTTCCAATCTTCCTTCTTTCCTGGCTTCTTCTGAGTCACAAGTCATTCGCTTCAGCACTGGTATCGAGTTCATTTCTTCAGACGCAAACAACATTGACCAGGATAAGTCAGCTGTTGTTCTTCCCTGCATCTTCGGATCTCAACTTCAAGGTCCAATGCTTCTGTCCACGGGCAGCACTCCTTCCAACGTTCCTTTCAAGGATGAGAAGGCTCTTTGCGCTTATTACGAACAACTCGAGAGTATAGCTGTGGTCGTCGATGAGCGAATGACTGACAACGCGCGAAACTTGGCTTCCGGTCTACGGATGAATACCTTGTTCATCGTGCAGATTAAGACTAAGGAGAAGCATGAGACCGAAGATGAAGTCTCAGCTGTGTTGGGCTCGGCGAATATCAATGCTGTGACGGCACTGGCAGGACCTCAGTCTTTGATCGTGGGTAATATCGGCGACAAGTTCTACTTCTATCGTGGTTTGGCGAATCACAAGTTTTTGGATACGACCAAGTTGAACCTTGGAGCAGATATCACTGAGATCATCACGTCAAACGATGTGGAATCGTTATTGGCTCCAAAGATTCCTAGGCTCGTCAATCTCAGTGATGCCAACACTATTATCCTTCCCTACTCAGCTCAAGTTGTTCGTCCTCAGGATTTATCCAGTATCTTCGAGGGTCTCAGCATCGCCGAGATCAACACAATGCACGACGACATCACCGCCGCCGTCCCCCAACTCCAATCCCTCCTCAGCCAGAAAGATCTTCAACAACTCTCCAAGACCCTGGTCGACACGCTCTCCTCCAAAATCGACAAGAAAATGGCACCTCTTCGAAGCGAGTACATAGCCTTCATCTCCAACAACTTCGGCACCGATAATCAAGCTGTTCTCACCAAGAAGAGCAAGATGCTCGGTGATTTGCGAAAGATCAACAAGGAGGTACAAACTGCTCTTGAACCTGTTATTACTAGTCTTGCGAATATGATCTCTGTTCAGACGACGTCGAAGAGAACGCATGATATGAAGAGACTTATGAGACAAGCGCAGATCCAGAATAATATTGAGGCGACCAAGTCAATGACTTTTGAGAGTTTGACGGGGCTTCTGGAGAAGCATGCTGAGGAGATGGGGGTTATGTTGCTTAATATTGAGACGGTGCCTTATAAGCAGATGCTGGCGAAGTTGAAGGGCACTACCATTGATGCGAAGTAAGTTTACGATGCATGCTTGTTTGAGATTTTCTATGCTAACATAACTAGGCCTTGCTGTGCACTTGACGATCGAATCCTTCATCTCGACGGCTTCGACGCTGGTATCATCATGGAGCAATCCCAAAGCCAACACGCCGGCCCTCTCGTCAGTCAAGCCGGTCCTAACCACCCCATCCTCGCCCTTCCCTACCTCAGCCAACAGCGCGGCATCGGCTCAATGCTAGCATGGGTATGCTGGGATGAATTCGTCAACCTCAAGAGTCCATACACAATCCGCTGGATGGAGAAGTGCAACGAGTCACACATCGCCGCACTACGAATCATGATGAGAGATACACTCAGCCAAGCTGTTGCTTCAAGAGAGTATAACTTCGAAGCGGGAAGTCCTGAGATTGGTCATTTGATGAGTTCCTTGCTTATGGCGGCTATGTCGAAGCTTGCTGCGATGAGGACGACTGCTCCTGTGGTGTTGGATAAGGCGGAGGATACGGTTACGAGATTGATGAGAGGTCTCTTTGGTAATCTTATGACGATTGCTGGATCGGGCGTGAGACCTCTGAGTATGGTTTGGCAGCTCTTTGGACTGAATCCTCAGTATGACGTTCCCGTCACGGATGCTGATTGGGTTTGGTACGAGAATGTCGTTGAGCTATATCCATACACTGGATGGCCTTTGAAGCAGTTCAACGAGAATCTCCTCAAGCTTCTTGACAAGATCATCGTTCGGGTTATTACCAAGAACGAGAACGTCGCTGAGATCAAGCAGAGTCGGGCTTATGATATGGTGCAGTTCTGCAAGCTTCGAAACATCCAGCTCGAGCACTGCCGTACCATCATCACAGTATTCGAGAGGATGCTCACCACGGATGGTGTAGATGTTGCAGCCATCGCGGGACGTCTCCGGGAGAAGATTCCTAGTGAGCTTGAGAAGCAAACCAAGGGATACACCAGAATGATGCGATACATCAATCACCTTTCAAAGGGTGGCGCAAGACGTTCAGCGGATGATCTTGTCTACGGTAACGTGTACACCAAGCGCTCAGCTGCCTTCAAGGATCTCAAGATCGCAGTCGCACTGGCATGTCAAGAAAAGGATTGGGATGTCGCAAAGGAGAATTGCCAGGCTATTCTTGACTTGCATAAGGAGATTGCTGCTAAGTGGCAGATTCAGCCTGAGCAACTCAAGGTGCAGAATATTCACTATTACCGCGAACTCATCGATGCAGATGTTTCGGAAGACGCTGATCAAGAAGTTAAGAACCGCACGAGAAAGATCGTCGGTCGAATTATGGATGATGCAGAGAAGAAACGTATTCCATGGCAAGTTGGTAACGACGCAGCCAAGAATAACGTTGAACCTCTTGATGAACAGTTTCTTGAGCAAGTCCTCACTGGAATCCGCCCTGAAGCTGAGACAAAGGCTGTAGTCGACGTTTCCAAGGAGGAAACTGTTGAGGATGTCGGCTTTTCAGCGTTCAAGTCTTCTTTGGCGCCCAAGTTCGTATCTACGATGGAGAAGGCGCTCTCAGCAGAGGACGTCTGCAGAATAACCAAGATTCCTGAGTCTTCGATGAGAGTGTTCATCAAGGCACTCAACCCTGAGTTTGAGTGGGATGATTTGGCGCAGCAGTTCAAGATTGTGGTACTGAGTTTGTTGCGGGAACGTTCGGGGCGGATAGAGAGCAGACCTGCTGCTAGGATTTTAAGAATACGATGAACTTGAGGGATAATAATGGGATCGATATTTGATCTAGTTTTATTGGTCTTGGTTTCTCATGATAAATCAGGCTTTCTTGGCTATAGCTCGCTCTAATGAAATGATATCTTCTAAAGCTTCTCTGCTCGGGAGTTCCTAATGGTCTTATCAACTATGTTCATTGCACGAAGACACTCCTCGTCTCTAAATCGTGGTGCAATGATTTGGATTGCGGTAGGTGCACCGTCTGTAGCTTCGGGAATATCTGATATTGGTTAGCTACAGTAGAAGAGTTTTTGGTAAGAGGACTTACAATCAGGGTCGAATGGGGCCTTGGCCTTAACATGCTCGGGGTCTTCAAACTTGGACGAGTTTCCGAAGGGAATAATACCAGCAGGGAACTGTAATATAATTAGCACTTCCTCATTTCCAGGATACAGTGATGTCAACTTACATCCAAGACGTTCCACATAAGGGTGTAAATAGGAACACCGTACGTATCATGAGGAATAGCGGTGGTAGCAGCCCCAGGAGCAAGAATAACATCAAGCTTGTTATCCCGATATGTCTCCTGCCAAGCCTTAAGATACTCAAAGCGAACCTCATTCAAACGAGACAACTTTGCAGGAGTCTCCAGCTCCGGAGGAACAGGAAATTTTCCATGAGAAAAGGGATGAACAGCAATAGCCACAGAGTTAACAAGCGGCTCACCGATCTCTCGCGAGACGGTATCAAGATCAGGACCCATGATACTGAATAACTGGAATCCGATTCTTGCACCAAGACCGGCGTTACGCTTAGGGTCTTGAGAGAGATAAACGAGCTTATGTCCTGCGTTCTCAAGCGCAGAAGTAGCCTTTGCTAAAGCGCGTCGCACAGGTGGATGAAGAGGATACTCAGGATCTTCAGCCATGACACCAATTGTAAGCTTAGTATCGGCTTCACCGAGCTCTCTCCAGGGAATATCAACAACAGTGGGGTCATAATTCCAAGGTCGTTGAGCAAGAGTAATCTTCATAAATAGCTCAAGGTCTTCAATGGAGTTGGCCATGGGTCCACCAACTGGTGCAATACCAGGGAGATGATCTTTTGGAAAGGGATATTCAGATTGGCCTCCGAAGGGAACACGTTCAGAAGTGGGTTTGAAACCGTAGATACCGCAGCATAAGGAGGGAATACGGATGGAGCCGGCGATATCACTGCCGACGCCGAGGGGAGATCCTCTGAAGGCGACGAGAGCGCCCTCGCCACCAGTTGAACCACCTGCTGTGAGGCTAGTGTTGTGAGGGTTGAGAGTTCTTCCGAAGATGTTGTTCTCCGAATCTGCTGTCTAGAGGGTATTAGAAGGTATAGCCAATAGGATATGATGTAGCTTACCATCATGGTCTGGGGCAGGTTTGTCTTGCAGTACAAAACAGCTCCAGCGTCGAGCAACAAGTCCACGAGTGCAGAGTTGTGGTCAGGAATTGGTTGACGAAGGAATTCGACGTATCCGACGGTGGAATGATGGCCTTTAACGCGATATGAGTCCTGTTTTGTCAGTACACTTTCTGATGTTGGGGTTGACGATACATACCTTGAGACTGATGGGCAATCCGTGGAGTGGACCAGCCAGCTTTCCAGTTGTCTTTAATTGCTCGTCAAGCTCCTTAGCTCTCTGAATACCCTCCTTGAACATAATCTCAGTCAAACACGATGTCTAATTCTGTTAGTACTAGTCCCATCGGTTGTCTTAGAGGTGCATACCAATTGCTGGGCGAGACTGGCACGCTTGGAAAACGCCACGGTAACTTCCTCCGAAGTGAGTTCTTGAGAATGTATCTTGCTCAACAACTCAGCAGCAGTATACCGCTCCGTAATAACAATCTCCTTCTCCGTAAGAAGTCCAGACCTGTGAACGGCCTTTGACTCAATAAGCTTACTACCATTACCATCACCAGTATTCTTCAGTCCCTGGAGTTGTTTCTCTGGGATGACCCATTCTGTCGGTATAGCATCACGCTGCTTCTCGCGGTGCTGAGCAGCAATGGTCTTCCAGTTGGTAGTAGTAGCGGGCATGGTAAATGATGTGAAGATGATGAGACTTAGGATTTGTTGGAGAGGTATTCTGGTCTCCGCATTGTTTATTAATGAGGAAAGAGAGCAGGCGGCGGAATTCCGGAGTTCTAGATCCTGTAATTGTAATCTCCCCCACAATGCGGAAAGACTACCCCATACTGTAAGCCGAGATAGCGTCGCCTCGAGATTTGGAAGGGATTGTTTTAGCTCCGCGGCGCATGTAATGCCCTAATTTGGCAGTTGAAGCCGCCAATGTGTCGGCTAATCGATGCGGCATAGGAACAGGGTCCGATCTGCAGTGTCATCTGCAGTATCATCGGTATCATTTCCGTAGCAATCACCGTATCAATCATGGTATCAAACAAAAAATGATTCGTAAAGATAAAAGGTGCCAGGGTCTTCCAAATCATGTATGTACATACTAGGTTTCAACAAGATCAGATCTAAGATCTAACACTCCCCTGCCCCCGGCCAATCTTGTCCGGAATGTCTTCACACGTACCATCCCCCGGAAATGACTTCTCTCCTTCCGACACCGATATTCCTAGAATGCGCATGCCGCATCTAGAGTTCATCTACCGCATCGTTGCCGAGATGGACAAAGAGGGGGTTACCGAGATTGCAGGCATCGACGGCACCTCAAAGAGCAGAGTTGTCCTCCCCATCCAAGGAGGCCAAGTCAACGGACCTCAGATAAAGGGAATCATCGTTGACAAGAGTGGTGCCGACTGGGCCGAAGTCATTAACCCCAATAAGGTGAATATAAATAAAAAAAGCGTATCACAGATTAGCTAGCTAAGAGGGGTATAGTCTCTTGTTCGGTTAAATGCCATGTACACGCTGCGGACTCATGATAACGTACATATCCTTGTTAAAGCACAGGGCATCTATCGTACTGGACCTGGAGTGGAAGAGCAGGTGGGAGAGCGGGATACCGTTACGCAAGATGAGATGGAGTATTTTACGCATATTAAGTTTGAGGCCCCGGGTGATAGCTCCTACGGCTGGTTGAATAGCGTTGTTGCTATCGGGGTCATGATCATGTCGGAGGGGAGACCTGTTATTGACTGCTATCGGTTGACCAACTTTCCTGGAAAGAGAGCTGCAAACTTGTAGATAGATAGATAAATAGATTTGATAGTTGATATAATCATACAAGGTTCCACATCGTATCTTTGAGCTGAAGATTTCATGTGGGGCTGGATGACCCGGGAATAACTATCTTTCAGACGTGATGTGGCTCAACGACGTAATGATCTCCCTGGGTGAGGCTGAGTCTAAAACACCGCGGAGTTTCTAAAGGTGTGACACGACCTAGCAAAGTACGATACGGCCAATAGGACGCTGGCTGTCTAACTAGGGAAAACTGTAATTCAAGTCCGTTCACTCCAAATGAAACTTCACAGAAACTTGGGTTTTGAGATGAAAGAGAGTATGAGTAAATTGATGATACCTAAACTACCAAAACCATGGCCCAATGAATCCCAATGTCTAAAGTCATTAATCTGCCGTAAAGTCCTGTCAAATACGTGACCGCTTCTCGACCAACTTCCAATAGCGAGGTGCCAAAGTAGTGCGAATCCTCTTGCCGTAGATAATCATGGGGATGAAAAGAGAGGCAATAGCGAATGCAATGCAGCCACTGACGATAAACATGTTGGTAAGGCCCATAGATGTCATCCATGGAACAATGGCAAAAGTGACACCAACAGAGACAGCGTTTCGCAGGAAGGCAATGCCAATAAAGGCTTCGGCAACAAGCTCACGATAAGTATCGATGATGAGAGTGAAGGTGATGTCACCGCTGGCACCGAGTCCAAAGGCAAAGAAGGCCCCGCCAAGGGAAGGATAGATCCAGTGCATGCCCTAGACAATGTCAGTGAAAGTTTATGAGATGGACAAGGTTGACTTACCCGGGCAGCTGTAGCGCCAAACATGATGATTCCACCAGCCATGAAAAAGGTAGGAATGACAAGAGGATACAGTCGCATCTCAGGCTCGTAAACACCACCATTGCGTCGTGCAAGTCGAACAACAGTCCAGTCTGCTAAAGGTCCGCCATAGATACTTCCAAAGATGTTGCCAACAAACGGACCAAGAGCCATATATCCAATACCAGCAGTAGTGAAGCTATAAGGAGGAGCTGAGAAGACAATAGAGATGATCTGCATAAAGATGACAAGCCAGCAGACTCCAGAAGCAAACTGCAGAGCCGTGAACATGACGTGGGGAAGGGTGATGACATGGAAAGGCATCATGAACAAACGAGGGAGAGATTCGCTTGTCGTGGTCGTTAGACGCATGCACTGACGGTATGAGTTCATGGGGATGGTAGGATCAGTATGAGTAGCGATGGTAACAAGATCATTGCCGACCTTGTTCTTGGAGTCGATGTCTTTCTCGGTGGGGTTCTGCTCGGAACATGCGTCATCGTTATCTGCCTCGCCGACCGAGACGGGAATGTACTTTGTCTCCTCAAAGGCAAAGATGAAGACGACGAAGAGGATGGTGAGGCAAATGGATAGGGTGTAGTAAGACCAGCGCCAGCCCTGGTTGGCAGCTTGTGTTCCAGCGGCCATGGGGGCGAGGAAAGAACCGACCATGACGGCGGTGAAGTAGACGGCATTAGCAGATCCACGATGATGAACAAAGAAGAGGTCAGAGATCTGTACCCATCAGTATGTTGTGTAAATGACGAGGGTATGGGAGACTCACTGTCATCTGAACGGCAGTCTCGTTAATGGCACCACCAAGACCAGTAATAACCATGGTGACAATCAACTCAGGATAACCCTGCATTCTCGAGGTCCACCACGCGACACCAGCAAGAACAGCAGTAGAGATGATGTACGCAGAGCGACGTCCATACTTGATGGCAAGGGGAATGAAGAACAAGCAACCCATGGCTAGACCAGCTAGCTGGGCGGATTGGGCATTGGTCAACTGCTGAATGCTAACGCCCATGTCAACAGTCATCTGCTGCCAAAAGACAGTCTGGATAGAGACATTGGTGAAAGCAGCGACCGTGACAGCAATGGACAGCCCAAAGTTGAACAATTTTCGCCATGTAGGCCAATTCTATAATGCGTTAATTCAAGTTTCACAGATGATGAAGAAAGTAGCTCACGAGAGGTTCATTGGGATCGCTGGAGGGCGTTGGTACGAGAACGAAGCGCGATGCGTCGGTAGCTGGTTCTGCTATGAATTGATCAATCAAAATGTCGGTGATGATGAGAAGGTTATGGTGTTTTTACCCAAGATCAGGCGGGCCTCTCCCGGGATAGGGACGCGATCGGTGGAGGTCATGAATGATGGTCTTGGCTCGCTTGGAGAATTTGAATTGATAGGGAAGAAAGTGGAGATTGATGCTGGATGAATCGCATGATGTGAGGAGAGACAGCGCAGACTATATATCCTTCAATCTCAGCCAGTCTGTGATATCAAGGAGTGTACAGCCATCAATATGCAGTGCACTGAGTCTTGTCTGCACGAGACAAACTTGATACGATAGCCGTCGGCCATGCTCAACTCAACTCAACGTTGGCAGTGCGTCAACAAGAGTACGGGGTATAGTATAGGGGGCTCAGGGTCTGTGTACCTACGCGATTAGCTTATCTCCCGCTATCTCCATGTGGTTTATCAAAGGCTATCTCCCCGCATTCTCATCTTCTCACATTCGAAAAAACAGCTTATGTGGCGATAACAATGTCCCGTTGACGATCTAAACTCCTTTAGGTAGATACACGCGCGGCGCCTCTTTCACCCCTTTTCGTCTATAAACTTCAATCAGCCCCGCAAAGTCTGATTATCGCCTCCTCTCGCACACCCACCACTCCATTCAAATCCCTGAGCAAGATTTAAGGAAGAGAGACATACATCCACTATGGCCCGATCACGCGGAGGCTGCCTGAATTGTAAAGCCCGCAAGCGAAAATGCGACCAGGCTCGCCCGGAGTGCCACGCTTGCTCCCAAAGAGGCATGAGGTGCCAGGGTTACTCGACTCCTCTCCGCTGGGTCAATGGTGTCGCTTCTAGAGGCAGATTCGCCGGCGCCTCTGTGCCCGACGCGTCATTGGTCGCGATCCAAGGGCCTGAGAACCATCAAGATCTGCTATCAATGAACTCTGAGACTTCCTCTGCTCCTAACCATGATACGTCCAGTACCGCGTCTGGCTCAATCTCGTCATCTGCCTTCTCACCCCGAGCCGTCGGCGTGCCTTCAGCAGACGCTCAAGACCCGATCTTTCAGAGATGTACGTTGTCATTTACTCCCCATTTGATACCGAGCTAGTTAGTTGTAGTTGGTGCTAAATGTCTCGCTAGTTATGAACAATGGCCTCAATCGGCTGTACTCTACGGAAGCGAGCTCATGGATCAAACCCTTCTTTGAGCAGATGGCTTATCAGAGCCCTGCGCTAGTCATGATTGCCGGTGCCATACAGGGTTATTTAGATGATGGAAATCGGGGCATGTCTGTCAAGTCGATGGAATACGTCGACTTGGCGCTGCAGACATTCCGACAAGAACTTGCTGCTCGTTATGAGCGAATGCACCTCGCGACAATATGCGCTGGGTTGCTAGTCTGTTCGCTATGTGTGCGTGTTCCCTTCATTGCTTATTCCCGGTGTCGGAGCCTCGGAAATTAACACCTTGCAGCTGCTGCAAACCCAACCATGGACAATGTACCTCGAACTCATAGTCGACGTTTACGATCTCAGAACCAAACTCAGTACCGTTGGACAAATTTCCAATGATCTCCAGACCCAGCATCTTCTTGAAGTCCTTGGTGTAATGGATCTTCCGTCCATGGTCATCGGTCGAATAAACCCATCCATCGGCGTCTGGAAACTTTTCCGTCGTCTTCAAGATGATCGCGACGAAGGTCGAGCGACCGGTATCGAAGTCGTATCAGGCATTCCCCGCTCTCTCATCGATATCTTTGCTAGCATCATCGACAACGATCCAGAATACACCGAGAATCGCTTCTGGGCCTGGCCGGGACAGATAGGTGAGTCATTGCAGTGCCACTACTGGGAATGCTGGCGATTGGCAGGCATCCTGGAAGTCCGTCGTCGACGGAGAATGGAGCGAAAAGCAATAGGTCTTCAGGACCGAGACGACGACATGTTGAGGAAAGCTCCAGATACAGAAGTCGTTCTATGCCGTCTCATCTCATCGATAGATGCCCTGCAAAAAGCCTTCGAAGAACCTCGCAACCAACACCTACTTGTCCATAATGGACTTCCATATGCAGTCGTCAACGCTGGTCTAGAAGTCCCGCTCCTCAAACAACATCCAACCTGGAAAGCAACACTCGACGACGTCAGGGCGTCATTACTTACCGTAGATTCATTTGATCTAATCAACACTATGTTTGAAATGCTTGATGAGGCTTGGGCAGATGGGACATCTACTTTTGACATTGAGAGCGCAGCACGCTCTAGGAACCTTGAACTTGCTATTTTTTAAAGGCGTTGGGAATAATCGGCGCATGGTAACTTCTGACTCTCTTCTGTACTATGGATTACTATTTATCGCTTGAAATAAACGATGCAACTCGCTGGATGAGAGACTTCGTATACTCCGTACTAGGCGCCGAGTAATCAACCGTGTAAAAAGACACAGATGCTTTGCCGTTCTCAACAACGTATGTCTCACCAGGAAGAGAGCAATCACCATTGATGCAAGCATTCACACCAGCGGCGTAAGGCTTGATGTTGGCCCAAGTAAACGTTCCTTTCTCTTTGTCGAGGACAGCTTCATTGACGTGAGCGTTTCCAGTGAATCGTGTCTGCACAAAATCCGGATTCTGGTTTTTCTTTGTCAAGACGGGAAGATTGACGTTGACGCCGTAGCCAAGAGGGAGAAGGGGACCGTTCTTGGGGGATGTGGCGATGAAGTTCTCGACGAATTTGACGGAGGCTTGGGCAGCCCATGTAGCAGGGTTGGTTCGGTTTTTGACATCAAAGTATGGGACTTCTTGGTTGCTTGCTGAGATGGCAATAGCGGGGATTCCACGGTGAGTAGCGGCGTATCTATGCATCGTCAGTTCGGACATGTTCCCATTCGGTTGATGGATACTCACGCAGCTCCAGCAGTACCAGATAAAGTCCACACAAAACCACCCAAGTTGGTCCCGTAGTTAGGTCCAGTAACGACAAGATCTGGAATACTAAAGTTGGCGAATTTGGGGAGGACGTAGTCTAGAGCGACAAAGGTGCATGCAGCGGGTGTGCCGTTGTAGTACCAGATCTGGCTATCCTTTGGATCATGTCCAACCTATGTCATGTCAGAGGAGGATCCCCAAAGGCAATGATTCAGAGAACGTACTGAAGGTGCACCCTTGGGAATCAAGTCATACTGCGATGGTGCAGTCAAGTTTCCTTCGGTGGTGAAGTCAGAGGTACCGCCTTTGCCGCTTTGCTTGGTAGCGGGAGCAACAAGCCAGACTGCAGATATGTCAGCCATGTTTCTCGATATGATGAGGAGGCTGGCTTACCATTATGACCCTTCTCTTTGAAAATGCGATACATCTCGCGCAAATTCCCAGAACCAAATCCATCGTCATTGTTCAACAGAATATTCAATGCACTGGTACCCGAGGCAGAAAGCAAAGCTGCTCCAGCGATGAAAGAAGACAGACGCATTTTTACAAAGGTACAGGGTATACCGTTCACGTCGAGTGTCAAAACAGGAGAAGAAGTGCCCCAAAACAATCAATTGAGCGATCTTGACGGTCTTTTATCTAAACAAATTCAACGGAGAGCGGCCATGTCCGTTATCGCATTGCCAAGCCTTCAAAAGTTCTCTTGTCTATCATTATAGTATCTGTCGCTCGCGTGCTCTCCTTCCAAAAGTGGACAAGGTGAGGAGGAGATGAATCTGGCTGTCGATAGTGTACTATCAGCTCTAGCGGTGTTTTGCTCTATGTTGGGATAATCAACTAGCAGAGCCTATCACAAGCTGGTTATCATGATGAGGGGTTGAGAACCAACCATGTGATAGACAAGGCTACCCGGATATTACGGTTGCAAAAGATCCTAGTTTTTGAGTTGGGGAATAATAATTGTCCGTCCAGGTTTGATATGCTTATTCGCTAGACTGATTGTGCTACAAGAGACTGAAGATCATGGCGCCAACACCAAGGAAAACAGCAGCCTCCAAACCTCCAACTCGCGATGCCATGTTCTCGTCCTCTTCACCAGCTCCTTCCAGCTTCAACTCGGGTTTCCGACTCCCACTAACAACCTGATCAGGGGCAATGCATATCATCCTACTCATACCAGCACCCGTTGACACAGAAAACAACAATGGAATAGTCTGCTGAACCCTCAAATCATAAAGATCGAAATCCCCGCGATCCTTATCACCGTCTAGCCCTACCCACAATCCACTGCCAAAAGTCGTGTAATTCTCCGGAAGATCGAGAAATGGCATTTCATCGACTGAACAACGCGCCGAGGAGAAATTCCGCGGCACGGCTGAGAGGAAGAAAACAAGTTAGCGATGTAGTCAGACATCTGAGACTGGTTCAGAAAATACTTTGTCCGATAAAAAGGTGCTCCTTGCATTCCTCGCTGAGGTCAAAGGACTGCAAGCTCGGACATTTGGAAGAGCCTCCTCCAACAGCATGAGTTGAATTCTCAAATTCCTTGATACACTTGTCGCTAATAACCCCTTTGCACGAGTGATTCGCAAACGATGGATCGTCATCGGTATCCATATCGGGTGGATTCTCAGAGGTCTTGTTGACAGCTTTCATCAGGTACGGGCAGACCCGGGTGTCTCTTCCGCGTTGAGTTGCAACAAGTGTTCGAGGAACGCTTATAAAGACGCTGAGCTCCTGACTGGTATCGACGTCTCCGAATACGAGGTTTGGCGCGCGTCTGTCGGTTACTGCGGCGGTTATGTACCATGGAACAAATTGTCCTACGAGACTGGTGCGCGCTGTGCGCGTCGAGTTGTAAATCAGAAAGCCCTCGTCAACGCTTTTAATTTCCACAGAGCAGTCTTTGGGTAGCGAGGAATTCTGGGCGAGACATACTCCTGAGACGTATAACAAGATGGTGGCGCATGATTTGAACATTTTATCCCTTTTGAATAGGCAATGACTAGGGACGC
>NJCR01000311.1:0-16259 GCA_002234235.1 Fusarium hostae
TTGATTTATGATGAGCGCTGCCTTCGTTTGGGCATGCCAATCATCGATATATACATCTCATCATGCAATTCTATGGCCACTCCAAACACAGTATAAGCAGAGGATCTGCTAGTTTCCGTCACCTCTCTATGATTTGGAAACCTCTTCGTCTATAAATGGTAAGGCTCCTCCCACAGGAGGCGGAACAAGCTGCCTTCACGAAAATGGAGAAAATCTTATAGAGAAAATCCAAATGATACAACAGTTGAGGGTTATAATCATAGCTAAGTTAAAGGCTTGGATCATCAATAGGTGTGAAGCAAAGGCCTGACATATGTTGCATGGGGCTTAGAGATAAAGGCGATAGCTTTGGATGGTGGCGACGTGGTCTCTTGCAAAGATATCCTTGGCACTGAATATTTACACCTTATTACATCCAATGACTCTCTGGTTCATATGAGTCTTTTCATTCATGACCTAAGTTAAATATAAGCAGTAGCAGCAGTAAGTGATAGCTTTTTTACAAAGCTTCAGCTTTCATAGTTTTATCAGCAACTTGGATGTTAGACAGGACAGCACGATGGGAAAGGTACTAAGCGAATCACCATAGAATACTGAACGCTAAACGCTTGTTGCTCTTTCAGGTTATCTATCCTATCTCCTATTGACCTTGAACGGCCCGTACCTCAGTACATAACTACAGACTAGAAGTGGTTTATGAAGCCATTGGTCCTGTGCATACCACTAAGACTCGCTCAACTCACCTATATGGTTCAAACTCTAAGGATTCGCCGCTGGAGCGTTCTGATTAGCTGCTACCTGATCAGCAAAAAACTTCCTCACCAAGCCCCCCGCAATCCTTCTCACCTTGTTTTCAGGCTCCCATGTCTTATCTCCGCCCGAGTATCCTACCCACTGACAGTCAAAAAACCACCCACTATTTCTCCAACCTCTAGCATGGATCTTGAATACGTGATACTCTTGCAGACGTGTAGCTCGTTCGCGACCACCACGTTCGTGCCAGTAAATATATAGTGTGCGGCCAGCGGTTTCTTGCAGGACGGCCTCAGGTTCCCACGTTGGCTGGTCGAAATGTGTCCACTTGACGAGGATTTGGACTGTCTTTTTTCTCCTGTTAACTCTGTGGCGCATGAAATGGTCGATTTCGAATAGTTGGTTGTTTTGATTGTTGGCGGAAGATGCCATGCTGGATAAAGATGAACAGTAACGTTTTTGAAATGGTAATTAATTACTTAGATATCAGTAGTGGTGGCGATTGTTGCTTTGGTGTAGGCTCATTTGGTCCTACATATGCGTTTTATATGATATGATATATCGTGAACATGACCCACAGTGGAAAGAAGGGCAACCATGTTCCAGGGATAAGTGACTGTTCAATAAAAGCATTGATTTAATTCTTTCGTTATTCTGAACATCGTCTTGAGAACCTACCGTTGTTCGAAACTGGATAGAACAAACCACGAGACGCTTTGACCCTTGCTTTCTCGGTGGCGCTTCCAGACCAATATTCATGCGATCCTCGCAACGACAATCCGTTGAGCTTTGTTCGAACAAGGGATCAGAAGGTCTGGCGGATAGGAATATGGTCAGGTCAGAGGAGTGGCAAGTGAACAAATCGTCCTTGTCAATAATGCCGCTGAGCACGCCATCGACTTTCTGCCAGCATTCCCCTCTGCACGATACTGGATTTAAGATGGCAGTACTTGGGTAGCCCACGGATGCAATCAGAGGACGTGGACTTGATATCATTGATGTTGTTATTCAGCTTTGGTCTTGGGTACCTGAATGCGGGTGTGTAGATGACGGACGCCGATGAAGATGCGGGCAGAATATGTAAGACTAACTCTCATTTCCCACCTTATGAACCGTCGTGGGGTTCGACTGAGGCGCTAAAACCTTTCAGTTTCCCACTACATTCTGTAAGATGTGATTCACGAGGTCGTCTTAGCAGGGAGATAATGGGCAGCAAGTATACGCTACTGGTCTATATGACATTAGGGCTTAAAACCAGGGCTCACTGTCACATAAGTCCCAGCACTGTAGTAACATTAATATAAAGGTATTACCCAATGCACATCTCCCAGTATTGGGGTTTTTCTCCTGAAGATTATGAACTGAGACGACTTAGTTGCTACCGAGTTCATGATGGCATGAGATATTGATGACAATAGCCAAGGAGTAAGCACTGGCCACTCACTCTTGAAGATGTTCTAACTGAACTATCCTCCAACATCCGCAGCATTACGTCTCAGAAAGTGTTTTCACATGGCGAAATAAGTATGCAATGGCTCTGTAAGTGATGAATATGCTGAGCCTGAAGTCGCAACTTGGGAAATCTTTTGAAAGGTCTATGTATTACCTGATAAATCACAATTCAGCAGGAGCCGTTTCCTGCTTTAGTATATAGTCTTCCTTATAAAGAATATTCGTAGTGCTTGTTTCTGACAAGGATGAGGGTACCAATTTTAGTCACGTCTTTTATCCCAGATACTATGCATCTTGTGCTAAGGCGAATATCTTTGATCAGTTTGCCTTATATGAGTTGAGATAATTGCTTACTCTTGGTGAAAGTGATAGCTCAGGTGACGCGCCACGTAAAAATAATCCGCTGGTAGCGGCATTGTATAGCTTGGCCCCTGGTATGCAAGCAAGAAGACATCTGGATTCGGTCCCGTGGGGTTGTCTCAGGCTAAAGAACATCAATTTTGGTATAATGTCTAAGTTGTGAGCTANNAGACCTGTGGTTGAGAGCTTATAATCATCACACAGAACTTAGTCATGACCTCCCTGTTGTGATTTAGTACGTTGTGAACACCATGTATAGTTCGACAAACAGAACTTTTATGAGCAGCAGTAACTACTATTCCATACGACAGCTCTTGATTTGATGAACATCACTTTCATGGCATGTTCCGTTGATGACATTGTCTCTCTCTCAATCAACATCACCTTGAATAGAGACATTTCATGCGAATTCATTGTGACTTTGCGTAAAGCTCATTGTACATGCACGACATCTCATCATAGAAAATGTTCCGTTGCGTATGCCAGAGTTGGACCCTGGACAACCTCACTGGCAGTAGCATTTGAAACTTCAGCGCCTAGCGAGCTTACAGCCGACACGCTCTCGGACATGTACTAGAGTTATAGCGCAGTGTCAACAGTTGCAGACAACCAGAGCGCACTCTAATGTGCATAACTTCAGTTACTGCCAGAACAGCATAACCAGTTCGGGCAACAGCACCTTGATCACTGGGCACGTCCTGACCAGCAGCCTGGGCATGTTCCACTGGAACTCTGCCAGTGTCACTGCATCGGGATATGATTTACAACGCTTTATTACGTCGACTAGTTCAGATAACAAACAATCCTTCGTCCTGCTGTCTTTCATCTTGTTTCTTCCTTCATAATCTCAACAACTCAAGCCCTTACAACAAATCCATCTATTGCATGACCTATTGCATCACCACGATGGCTCTCGAAGTTGATCACACCACCGCTCTCGTCATCGCGTTGACCCTCTTCTTCACCATGGCCCTTGTCTGGGCTGTTCTGAAGTATCTTGGCTTTCTCAAGGCGGAGCCATCCGATCCTCTATACGCAAGTCTCCCATGCACCGAATGCATCACCCTACTAACCTATCTATAGACCGCCTACATCGACTCTCTCCCTCCTCTTGGGGATACCCTTCTTACTGCGTCTGAGATTTCTCACCGCCGTACCCAAGAGGGTATGAAAAAACAAATCGAGAATATCGAGAAACACCGCCAACTCGCCTTTGAGAAAGTCTGCCGCATCACCACCCAGCGCATCAAGATCGCCGAAAAGATTCACAAATTGCAGGCCGCCGTCAAGAAACTCAAACCCCCCCGTGACATTGGCCGCATTGCGGATATGAAGAAGGCTATCCGATATTGTGGCAAAGAACATGAGGAGCTCTACGGCATCGTCGATGATGTTTCGCATCAGATGTATCTGATGCTCATGCAACGACTAACTCTCCGCCGCAAGATCGATAGCCTCGACTTGCAGATGGAACGCGACCGGCTGGCGGAGCTGTTGTACCCACAGATTCATTTGGATCTTGGGGAGTATGCGAAGGAGGACGTGAATAAGGAGTGAGGAAGTGGAGAAATGTTGATTTGAGTAAACATACCTGTTTGGGTGATGGATGAACCGGCCTATGGATGAAGAATGACGGTGGCGTTTGGAGATTGTATTCTGCCCATTTGGCACAGCTCTTGGTAGATGAGGAGATGTCTCACTCTACCAGTATTACCTTTCTGCTCTGTATTAACAACACTTTTTCTGTATCTTTCTCCAACCTATTTAGTGGATCTGTTGTGTTCTCCTTCGTCGGCCACATTGGGGGTAAGCTTGACACCTCAGGTTGTTATCGCATTCAAATATGATGTTTCAGGGCTGAATGATTAGGAACAAAGTCTGGCCAGATCAAGGTCTAACAACTTGAGAGGATTGTGAAATGATTGTTGATCCTCCCGAAGTAGCGGTCGCTGGACATTTGTTGCAACAAAAACACAACCTGATACTTTGTCGATGAATGGAAATGGGTCCGAGATGGAAACTATTAGAATGGATAGACTTATATCTCTAAGAATGTTGGGTGATAAATACCGTGATAAATCGCATGAACCTTTACCATCTGCGCAGTCGCTCCGGTTGAGGATATCTACGCGTTCATTCATGCTTCGTGAACTCCTATAGCCCTAAACCCAATCAATGCACCAAAGGCTTTCAGGTCGGGAGAAGAGAATAAGGATTCGGGACTTGACTAGCTCATGCGTTGGTATCCTATCGTACAGGACTTGCTTGATACTCTTTATTAAAACTTCCTCTCCTATAACCCTGCACTTGCCGAAGAATGGACTCCTCTTGATCAATGTGCTTGCGTCACCTACGCAAGCTTGAAGTGAGAACTACAGGTACTCTTAGCTTAGGGGACAATCTGAAGGGCTTGACTGTATTACCAGCCATGCCTCATCGACTGCAGGTCTAATGAAGGTGGCATTACTGGTAGGGCTTGCATCCTTGGTAAGGAGAAATTATGGTGCTGCTGTACCCATAAGACCCTGCAGTTGTGAGACTAGTACATAAGGGGGATCAATAGAGGAGTAGAGCATACAACTACCTAGAAGGCGAGCATACATATAAGAAATGTTAGACAAAACAATACTTGAGTCTCGAGGCTCCTATGGTGAGGAGTGAGGTAGTCCCTTTGTCACTGAAGCGCAGTAATCGCAGTCATCTCAATCATCGCAAGCATTGCAGTGACTTCAATTATTGTAGTCATCATAGTAATTATAGTAGTCACAGTAGTCGTATTGCTCGCAGGGATCTCAGAGATCAGGAGGATCGCAACGTCCACCCCATCCTTCCGAGGAGATCCGTAGCAAGTCGCAATATCTTCTACCAGATCATTCACAAAGGGGAGATGATCCACATGAATAACGTTTCATCGTCAAGTCATCACCCTCCGGCTTCAAGCATCATATAATCCTGAAGACAACCATAGGGACAATGATTCATGGCGCCCACTATATTCCCTACGAAAGCCAATATAGAGAACTCCATTTCGTTTCAGGGTTTTTGCCTTCCAGTTGCATACGTGCAATGAGTTGACGTCTCACAATCTCTGATATAGGAATAGTCGCAATCAGCACATTGTCTGTAAGGTTCTGACACATAGCGCTAAAGCTTCAGCCTTGTTCGAAGCGCCATGCCAAAGCTCAGTCCTGGGGCACCACTACTGCAAATATCCGGTTGCAACCTTCAAGAAGGTTCGGTTTATCTTCAGTTGGCTCAGTCGTGTGTAGGCGGCACCCGATGTTAACCTTCATGGGATTTTATATCCTGATATTGGTTTGGCCACGTCGTTTACAAGATCATGCATGATTCCAGCCAAGCAGAAGACGTTTCACCAGGTTAATGGGCCAACTTTGTATCAGAAGATGGACTACTGGAGAGTGGTCTCTTGCATATCATTATGGCTTTCTACGCGATTTCCCTGACGGATTGCTCGATGACTTTGTTAAAGGCTTTCTCCACGATTGTGCTCCCTCTCTCTAATGATGTCCCGGCAAGCACTACTTTATTGCCAGACAATTTCACCTCCATATTTCACTCTCTTCCCCGGTTAGATAGGCAACTCGCTCTAGGTATGAGCGGCATTCTGAGTTTGTTTTCAGACAATGCAGCTACCAAAACTTGGTAAATGCGACCAGCGCTTCATTCAAAAAAAATCTACCTACCACTTACCCATTTACTCCTTCTCCTGTGACGTGACCAGCAGGCCCAAACAACCCTGAGTGACTTACATTTTGCCCATCATGTAAACCATCCTGAGCACTTGGCTCAGAGACATCTACTCATCGTCAACAATGACATGGCCATAACGATCCATCCACGAGTCCTCCCCATAGAACCTCCAAGCAAGAACACCTCCAAGACTCCAATGCAAAACACCCTCTTCACGGTCCAAGAAATCAAGGTTGCACTTCTCAAGACAAGGGTGGGGAGTACGGACATTGCCCTCGTCATACTGTTCCTCAGCCTTATAGAGAGAATTGAGTAGCTCCTTGACTTCTATCATAATGACCTCAATATCACCATCTTCAAATGACGGCAAGCCTACGACTTGTTGGTCAACTCCATGTCCTTCCTTTAACGCCCACACCCCGGCGTTATCATCCCAGGCTACCTTGAGGAATATCGCGCCGCGAGGGATGAACTTTCTGCGGTACGCACGAAGATAACCGGTAATGAAGTCCTGTGAGAATGGGCGAGATACATATCTCAGCGCCTCTTGCTTGTCGGAGAACGTATTTCGAGCTTCCCCCTTGCTCTTGACCTGCGGATCGAGCTGCAGAGCAATACGACGATGACGATGCTTAAGATAGTCTTGCACAAGACTCTCAAACATCGTAACAAGCTCTGTTAGGGGAGGGGTACAGGCGCTCATACTAGATCCGGCCTCAACCATGGTATCAGCAAAGGCCTGAATGTAGAGCTCCAGCATCTTGAATCGCTGCTCAAAATCTTTGGTTGACCTCCAGGGATATCTAAACTCCAGGTCACGCTGGATCTTGCAGTGTGCGAGCTTTGCGTCGAAGTCCATTAGTTGAAGAACTCTTGCATACTCTCTGACAGTCTTTCGATCGTTGAATTCCTTAGGATTCGGGTCCAGAAATGCATATGCAATATCCTTCAAGTCGTCCATGAGTTGACTAACAACCTGGATGAATGTATCTACATCCAGTGACATGAAGTCTTCAGCGAGGGCATGAAACCCATATTGAAGGATGTCGAGCTGACTCTGGGGCGACTCCATGATGATGTTTGTGCTGGGAGGGGGGGAAAATGTTGATATTGTAGAAGGTATGTTTGTGGTAGATATCGGAGTGTGCTTTAGAATAGCCACGAGGCTGGTTGATTGTCGAGATGTGAGATGATAGAGACTTTGTTGTTGGCAATGAGCAGTATATTTATATTTGTCAGGTCTGAAAGTAGCGAAAGGTTTGTTCTGTGTCCCTTGGCTGTCCTTCCAGACTTTTCAATGGCCAATCTCAACATTGATTATATGGCACAGGGGATTGCGGTCACAGAAATATTGCACGTTACTTAAATTACCGTAATTGAACTGTGAGAGACCCAGTGCAAAGTCGACGGGTAGCGAACACCCGGCCTTTTCCTTTGTGTATAATGTTCTGAACAAACCGTCAGTTTCTGACATAGGTCCTACCACTTTACTCCACCATACCAGATAACCATGGAATATTGCTTGAGCCTGTTGCCAAATACGAATGTACATCGTTGCACTGTTGCTATTGGATGCTGTATCTGGCATACGTACATTCTCTTTGAACATCACTTCTCGGGACTTTGAGCAACTATGGTCACAAAAACTTATATAATAACCTTGAAACAAGCTGTTAGACTAGAATATCGCCGAATTTGGGAAGGGAGTTTCCAATATATTGTTTATCAGCAACTGAGATATAGGTGCCGGTAAACAACAAACTGTATATCAAGACTCAAACCCATCAACTCATGGATAGAATAGATAACGATATATGCAATTGAGTGCTTTAATTTGTGTAACCACCTGTGCGACCATCAATGAATACATTTACTCTTTCTAACAACTTCCATGAACTTGCGCATAATAGCTCTTCCGTAAGGAAGATAAATATAAGTAAACAAATTCATTACTTAACCACGAGATATAGTCAGCCAACGTGTACAGTCTCTACAATGCACTGAAGCTTGTCGTAGAAGCCTGTACTGCGACATTTGTTGCTTCATTGCCACATCAAGAGGGTTGTCCCAGGTGCCTCCGACGCCCACATACGTTATTTCGCAGAGATTCCTAATAGTACATAAGCTTTGCCTAGTTATTCATATATCTTATATCCGCAAATCGCTTATACCAATAAGTCATAGTGTCAATCAACAAGATTTATCAAAATCTTGTCAACGATTTATCAGCAATTTATCAGCGATTTATCATGGCACTGGCACCAGCTTGATCTGACCCCAAGGGCCTTCCAGTAGCGCCTCTGAGTCTGTTTTGAGAGCATGTGATCAAATTACTGAGCAAAGCGTGCCGAGAGTCCTCAGCCTGTAGTCACACTGCAGTGTAAGACCTTTTGACATGGTTTGGTGGTAGCCTCAGAATGTTTACCAGACAGCCGAACGAAGTCAACAAGGCTGTGATGCGCCATCTCGTGAGAAATGGATGCTCATTTCAAGGACAAAATAAGCCTTCCGGAATGGGAGAAAGTTTATTAGCCTTTCCCTCGACTTTGTCAACGTAAGCTCGCTGATAAATCAACCAGCACAACAAACCGTTCGCTCAAAGGTTTCAGGACTTCTCGCCAGCCTGAGTTTCCCAGTCTGAAACTACATAACCACTCACAGCGCCATATAACTACCAACACTGTTTCCGGCCCTAGGCGATCAATGTAGCCCACAATTGCGGCTGCGCCAGGGAATATCTTATCTTTCACGATGATCCAATCCTCGTTCCAGCGGTAGTAGCCATCATCGATAAGATTTGACAAGTCATCCCTTCTTGGAGAGGTCTTGTTTCCAAGCGGGATATCACTTGCAATTCTAAAGGATATCGCGGATCCAAAGATTGAACGGCGCCATGGTTATCTTGACTTTTGTCTATTGCATGTCATGGCTTCCTTGGATCTCGCTGGCCGTGATACGAAGCTCAAGGGGAATCGCCTTCTGGAGTATATATCAATATGAGAGCCGCTCCGTAGCCGGTGCAGAACGTGCAGATAGTTCCAAGGATGACCCCGATGGGATGTTTAAGATCGTAGGGCTTTTCAGGGATGGGACACTCTAAATCGTCCATCTTGCCCTGATTGTTCCGTGAAAGGATCACTGTTACCAGTACCTTTCGTTTCCTACCTCAGGGGATCTGCAGAAGCGGCGATATACGCCATCATTACTCTTGACTCAACTTGAGTCTTCCAAGCCTCTTGGACACGTCTGGCCCAAGTATCCGCCGTTATCTTTTACCTTTAACTCATACTTTCCTGTCATCAGGCTAGGTTCTGTGGAGTATCAAACTGGGCCACTCATCCAGCAGTGATTACCATTATTTTATGCTATTTATCATTAATTGAACCTTGCAATTACCTTGAATGCTACTCTCGATATGTTGCCTTCTCTATTCACTTAGTGTTGTCTCTAATTGGCTGCTACGTTTCTCACAATTGTTCCATATTATCCCAGAACAGCAGGTTTATCAGTATACATACTGATTATGAGTCTCTCCACACTAACAGTAGTCTCTTATTGGAAAGACTGGATATTGACACCCTTCGGCTTTTTCAGAAGTACGTCCTGCGCGCCGATGACAATATCGCATCCACAAGTGCTATTAATGGCAGTTTGATATTATTGTAGTCATAGAACTCTTTTCGTCGATCATGTCATCTGGATAGTTGGTGCTGTTTCACCGTAGTTCAATTGCAGGTCCACTGCCGTCCCCCAGTAATCGTCAAGCTTGTAATCGTCACGCTTTGAGCTGATCCAGTGACTTTGTGTCGGAAGCGATTCCCTAGCCTGTTGATTGCAGCGGGTGTCGTATTCATCATTGGTAGTGATAGATTGCCCAGTTTTATCTCAATGATCGCGCCGCAATGGTGCTTGGATCAGCAAAAGTGATGCCTTCCTGCATCTCCCATACATAATAAAGCTTGACCCCTTGAGAACTCCATGTCACGAGCGCCTGGGTCCAGTTGTTGCAGTTCCAAGATATACCCCTGTTTATGGGTTGTCAGGCGGTCTTGGAACAAACGGACATGTCTGAAAATTAGCCAATGGTTGCAGGCGGAATTATCCTCCAGGATGGAGATAACGATGCAGATGTTCTTATAGTTCCCGGATGGTCTACCAGTTACTGCTTATAATATTTGGTGGGCAACATGTCCTTGGTCAGTAAATTAGATATGCGAACACTGAACATCAGATGTCGCGTTTCAAGCCGGCCTGAGGATCAGGTGACGATAGCCTCCAGAACCGGGTTACAGAAACACATTTATCCAGCGATGAATCACGATAGATTGCGACAAGTATTACAGAGCTCATTAAACGCTAATTTAGTTTCATGTCATTCCATGAAAATAACTGTTCCCAATATAGGATCGCCCATCCAATGGACAAGGCGCTTGCGAAAAGACGATTTATTCAGGGCAAAGACACTGTTTGTTTCCCTCGCTGTTAGCCTTTTCGGCGAACACGCGATGAGAATAGTGAAATGATCTTGATAGAAGTGTGTTTAATCTAGATTGCTTTTATTCACAGTGAGCGTCAGCCTGACCAGAGATAGTGAACAGGCAGGAGTTTTTGAACAGGCAGTGGTAGCAAACATGGCATCGATTGGAGATCTGGTTAGACGGTGGTGATGGTTTCTTTGTGCCTTTGTTCAAATTAATGTCTTTGTCTGACTACGTCAATATTCAGCCTCAAAGAGGTTGCTGCCTTAACGGTAGCCTGTTGGTAGCAGATATTTTCCAGGCACTGGCTCTCTTTCTTCCTTCAACATCTCACATCACAGCTCACAGTGGATCTTCCTTGAGTTCGTCAGGATATCCAGTGCTTCGGACTGAGAACTGGAGGACAGATAAACAGTGGCTTCCTTGCACCCAAGTCTCACTATTCTGCCAGTGACTCTTTTACTCGACTGAGCCAATCACCGGTCTCTGCCTGCCCCCACCTTTTGGCTCCCGCTAGCAGTATATAACCATGGCTAGCTATCGTGAACTCCCTCGCGAGAATGTGCTTAGGTAGACAATATTCAGAGAGAGAGTCCGCCTTTGATTTACAAGGTGCCTCGACTTTTTTCATCTAAACCACAACCTCTTTCGTCGACATCTCGACTTCCTTTATCAACATCGCGTCCTTTTTCATCCGTATCTCATCCTGTCACCATGTCTCTCCAAGAGCCCGGCGATCGAGAGCGCCGCATGTACTATTACGGCCTTCCAAGCCGCCCAAGACTCATCGCCCGCTCCAGCAGCACGCCCTGGTCTCAACCTCGTGAGTGGCCAGAGCGCAAGAAGCTGGACGTTGCTACTGGACACAAGATCCAGCAACCGTGGAACGACCCACAAGGAACCCTCCAGCAGCTTATAATCGACACGCTCAGCGGCATCGACTGGACCGGCATCGACATCTTGCGCATCGGGTATGAAAGCGCTTACGAAGATGAGTGCCCCGTCACCATGCTCATTTCCGTATCCAAGGACTCGACTTCGTTCCGACAGGCAGAAGCAGCCATTATCGCGTGCAAGGATATTCTCATCCGGTTCGGTCTCGATGACGTCCAAGTCGAGATGAAAGAAAGCATCGTCACGAGCGCTGCCACAAGCCCAGCTACCTCCGACCCAACAGCTGAACAGGCAGCCCGACGCCTCCACCCTGGCCCTTTCACCAACTACATCGGCGACTTGAAGTACAAGACCATTCGTGACATGTCGGAATACGTGGGAACTTCTATCGGTGCATCTGAAGCTCCTCCCGGAAAAGAGAAAGACGGCACAAAGTGCGTCTATCTGCATGGCAACAATGGCAAAACGTACGCGCTCACATGTCGCCATGCTCTTTTCCTCGATGATGATTGCGACGAGTACCGTTACCAAGACGGACATAACACTGTCACCAAAGATGTCATCCAGCCAGGAAAGAACACTCTGAAACGGGTGCTGGATTCTTTCACAAGAAAAAAGAATGGGCTCGATCTGAGCGTCGATTTCACTACGAAGCCCTCCTATAATAACTCGGAATTCCAGGCGGCGCGCCTGGGCTTCTTGCAGATGCAAATCGTAATGCAATCTTGTCAACCCCTTATTAATGAGCTAGAGAAGGAAGGCAGCGCTGTCCTTGGTCGTGTAGAGTTCTCGCCTCCTATGGAGCTTTGCTCTCAAGGTCTCAGACTTAGAGATTGGGCGCTTATCGAGCTGTCCCAGGACAGTTTTACCACGAATCTCGGCCAACTTAGAAACAAGATCCCAGTCACACAGAAGCTGCAAGAGATGCTGACCGACATCCTGGGGCGCCCGACCAAAAGTGGACGGTCGCTAGATTTCTATAATTCCCTTGAAGTGGTAATTGGACCTCGCATCATCCCCGAGAGTGATCTGGAGGATATGACACCCAGAAATCTACCTGGCGACAAGGGTCTCATCGTCATAAAGCATGGCCACAAAACTGGAGTCACTATTGGACTTGCCAATGGGATTCATTCTGTCATTCGCTATGCCTCTGAAGCCGTTGGACAGGTCATCTCTCGTGAATGGTGTATCGTTGGGATGGATACCAAGGCTTTCTCCGGCAAAGGGGATTCGGGCGCCTGTGTCTTTGACCTAGAAGGCCGGATTGGCGGCATGATCACTGCTGGATTGACAGCTAAGAACAATCCTTGTGGTGAGTACGACGTCACGTACGCCGCGCCTATGCAGTGGCTTTTAGATGACATCAAGCAGCAAGGCTACGATGTTAAGCTACCTAACTAGACCCACAGCTCTTATCAGGATTTTAGGATAGCTTTGAGGATTCGCTAAAGATCTTGATGAGTTTTGGTTGGCCTTGGTTGAGTGTTAGGAAACTTTATGGTCTTCTTAGGATGACATGTCAGGATGGACTAAATTTTGGTAGTATAGACTAGTCTTGGGGAAATTCCCAAAAGGCTCTCTTTTGGTAGATAGAAGTAGATAGATCGTGCCCCACGTCAATTGAGGAGGCCCTGTAACAAAAATACCAGAGTCGTCGAAGTGCCTGAGTGACATTGTTGTCTTTCCCTAAGATTATCCAGTGTATACCTAATCACCCTCACTCCCCCCCAAAAGCTCCCTGTGAACTCTTTGCGTAGTGGAGTTTCTTGGAGGTCATGAACCTTTCTTCTCGCAACCCAGTGTTCATCGCCGAGAGGGTGCGACTCAAGCTTGAAGACAGTTCATCCACTTGTTCGAAGGACTCAAAAACACCATCCATATAAGAATCGAGGTTAGAAAGGGCCTCAATCATCGTGACTTTGACAGTCTCGGATTGCTCATCAGATGGCTTCTCCAATGGTAAGTAGCTGTACCAATCGTCAAGGGCTTCCAGATATACACTCGCAATTTGTAGGGGTAGTTTATACGGCCAAGTCCTGTTGATCTTCGGTCCAAACGCCATCATAAAAGAGTAAATAATATACCGGTGACGCACCATAAACTCCCCCCAAAGCCCGCAAAACAATCTCCAAACTCGCAGAAATATCATCAAGCCCCCATTTCATCTCCCCCACTGACGCAATAAACTCTTCAATATCCTCCTTTTTCGCAAGGGGATGTTCTTTAAGCCCTCTATCAACTGGCCCCTTATCCTAGAGTTTCTTGAAGACAATATACAGCGCAGTGAGGGGATCTTGCGTGATGAATTCTGTTTTCCAGCATTCTGGTGCTGAGAGGGTGGGGGAGACTTGTTGGCGGTAGGAATTAAAGTCTAGCGTCGCGTCATCAAGAATGTCGGGGATTGAAGAGATGGTGTTGGCGGTTCAACGATGGGACGATGGATGGGGAAGGGGGTATTGGGGGAGGAGGGGATACAGAGGCTTAGAAGGGCGGCCAGGGTGAGCCCAATGGTGAGGTTTGTGATGACCTTGTTGAGGGTGGATTTGTTGTTTGTTGAGTCCGTATTCTCATCAGTGTCATGAACCAAGTCAAAAGGCTTCTCAATGATGTTCTGAGTAGAAGTTTCGATGGAAACAGAGTCATCCAGACTGTGAATATCGCCAGCTTGAAAGCGCAGCCCAACGGGATCTTCAACCTCCCAAAGACGGTGAAAGTACAATCTAACACGCTGAAACCACCCTGTATTCAGACGCGCGACAAGTTCAAGAAGAGCATACTCATCACCCGCGATTTGCTCGTTTGCAGGCGATGGAGAGGAAGCGCACGGAGGGGAACTTGAGATGTGATGATATGTATGTACGCGTGATGGGTTAGGAGAGATGAGTAAGATGTTTGGGGAGGGGAATTGGTTGAAGGAAGGGACAGTTTATGGCGGTAAAGAGTGCGATCAATTGAGACGCTGAACACACGCACTGAGCGCGATGAGCAGTGAATGGATCAAAAAAAAAAAGAAAAGAAAATAGAGAAAAGAGAGATCCTTATTTATAAGTTAATGTTGGAGTTTATCTGGATATGGAGGCGCTGTGTGAAGGGGATCTTGATGTGAACGTGTCGGCTGCGATTTAAATCGGGCGCTTACCCTGTAGATCCAGAAATTGGAGTTAAGATGAGCTTGAGAAGGTGGGGTCACTCAGAGAGGCTGAGCCAATTAAATTCTGCTTACGTGATCGGCAAGAATAGACATTTTCTGCTGGTCAAGCGAGACATGAGACGTGGAACAACAATTCATTCAGGCATTTAAATAATACAAAGAAAACTCAGAGTGAGATTAAAAGTAATTATAATATGGTTTAGTTGTAGTTTTTTTCTCTTCCGTTCTGGTTGAGGTTCAGCCAATTTATTCTGCCAAGCTCCTAGTGAGTCTGCGATTGCTGCGATAAGATAGATGTTGGAGCCTTCTGAATACCAGTTGGCGTTGGTGAAACTGTCGATCTTGCTGCCGCGACATTGCTACATCTGAACCTGTCCCCATGGCATGTCGATCCTCGATACTGTCAAGGCTTGACAGCCAATCTTAGCTTTGAATCTCATGTTTATGGCTTCGCGATTAACAACAGACTCAAATGGAAGTATGAATCGGCAAAAATGCCAGTCAAGCGCTTGGCACAGCCCTGCCTGGCCAGATTACGCCTCTATCAGATATATGGCACGGAATCAACGGCCAATGCTGTTTTCGGACAATGTCATTCCATGCATAGATGCATCCGTTCTGCATGTCTCGGGCTATTAAAGACGCCGTTCAGCGCTGCTACTACTGCTTTGACATGATCGGGGCTCATCTCGGAGGATGAGGTATCCAGCAACCTGCCTCTATGAAGCTTGCTATATCTAATCTGTAGGAACATGGGCCTGGATAGCAGAAGTCATGGTGATGTGCTGAAGAAAAGAAGGATTCTTAGATTATTTCACATAGTAGCTGAGCCATAGTATCTCTACTTCAGGAAGCACAGTAATAGTTCTGCTAGAGTTATAATATAGTTGACGATATCTTTAACTCGCTCACGATGAAGATTGCAGCTGTTTAACATATTAACACCCCAAATAGTCACCTTGATGCCAAATGAGGATTTCTCAACATAATTGGGCATCCACAGTTCATCATGAACATCGTTCATAGGATTTCGATACTTAAAGAGATGGTATTTACATTGATCATATCTATGCAATTGACTGGGCTCGGTAAAGAGGGGAAAAACGGCCTGTTTAAGGAGAGCTTGTCTTCTTGATCGCTGTTAGACTGCATGTCTTTTAGTTCACAACAGCACTTTAGCAGATACAAGATAGATGAAATACCTGCTTGATATTGATCCTGTAACTCCAAGGGTCTCGCAAGATCACTCACCAGATTACAGACTGGATCTTTAGTACGAAGTTGCTAAACAGGGGGGAAGGTAGTCCATAAAGTATTATGCTAGGACGATTGGAAACGATGATTACGGTCTTGTGTGAGGACGAGGATAATGACTTGCAGGCTTGTTGGCCTGGAAACTTGTGCGAATGTCAGCTGTGATAAAATAGAAGGCTCTATGGTAGAGTCATAAGGTTGAG
>NJCR01000312.1:0-36494 GCA_002234235.1 Fusarium hostae
ATGATGATAATGTAAGTTGAGGGATTTTTGGGTTACTCACTTATATGGGTTACTTACTTATAAAATACGTTAATAAGGAAAACTTCTTACCTCTTAGAACTATAATTTAAATAGTCTTATTATTATTAAAGTTTTTTTTTTAACCTTTTAGCTAATTTTAAAGTTATTATTATATTAGCTTATGCTTTAATTTAACTTAATTAGTAGTTTTATCTTTTTAATAATAATAATAGCCTTAAGATTATACTTTCTTTTCTAGAAACTGCTAATAGCTTAAGTAATTTAAGGGTTAAAGAGTTATATTAATTATCTATCTTATAAAAGTTAAGGTTAACTAAAAGCTTGCTAATTAAGTAAATTATTAACTAATATAATATATATATTTTTATAAATTTATAGCCTAGAGAGTAGGAATAAGATATTACTTAGTTTTAACTTTTAGAATTTATATATCTATAATAGCATTCTTTACTAGAGTGCAAAATTATAGAGAGAAAGAGTTAAAAAATATACTCAGTAAAGTGTATTATCTAATCTTAAATATACCAACTCTATGTAGATTAATATAACTAGGCTTTGTAAGTTTTATATTATGTCTGCCTTATTGCCTCTTTATGCACCTTGCCTTAATCGTACTTATAGATTGCGTAGTTATTAGAGTTACTATGTTAAATATAGCTAATAAAAACAGACTTAAGCTATTATTATTTATATTCTCATTTCTCAAGGAATGTAAGAAGTATAAGGAGCTCTTTGTCTAGGAGGATTTCTTAATTGTTATAAAATATAAGCTTTAGATAGCCTTAGGGACTCTTTAGTGGCTTTATACTACCCGCAAAGGCCGTATAAAATATATAAAATTTATACCAATAAGGCGCTACTTAAGCATAATGCTAATACTTCCTTAGGCATAACTAAAGGTTTTAACCTTATCTACTCCTTTTAGGAGGCATACTTTCAAAATAATAAAGTAAAAGTGACTTTAAATAAATATAAGTCCTTTCTTAAATTCAATAAATAAAAAGAACTATCTTAATATTAGATAAAGAGAATATAAAGTATACATAAATGCAAAGAAGGTAATAATATTAAGGCCTTTTCGCTTTATAATTAGATTAATATATATATATAGCTAGCTAAATAGGGACTCATCTTTTTTAATTACTAGATTATAGCCTAAGTAAAATAAAGTAAAATTATAATATAAGCCTACTAGTAGTATTATAATAATAGAATATAAGCTTACTATAAAATAAATTAGCCAGAAAGGTTATTTAGGAGAATAAGGATAGGATCTATGCCCTTTCTGTTCATCCTGGAGCGGTAAGTCCTTCCATTCGTCAATTGGAGCATGATACTGACAGAATTCTAGGTAAACACCGCGATGCAGCAACAGCGGAAAGACGCCTATCCCGGTCTTACAGACAAACTTCTCTCCTGGGCCATGCTGGCCATCGGACAAGATGTCGAGCAGGGATCTTACAGTGCACTATGGGCATTGACTTCACCCAACATTGAAGAAGAGGATCTGAATGGGTACTACTTCTCTGACCCTGATTAAGAGGGCAAGGAAACGAGTCAGGCTTCAAACACCGAGTTGGCGTCCAACTTGTGGGATTTGAGCACAACTCTTATCGAAGGAGTGTTGGGTAGTGATGCTTTGATTGACTGGAATATTTCTGAGGTCACGGATAAGGATCTCAAGTAGAATGATAGTTTGTGCACGATGAATGATTGATATTTGTTTATTGGTAGAAGAATGTTAATTTCTGTGACATGGTCCATCGCGAGTAACTGAAGAACTGAAGCTTGCAAAACGAACCAAGTGGCTCTGAGCTAAGATGACTTGACTGTTGACTAGAATAAGTTTACTTCGGCGCTGCCTTCAGCTGTAACCTCTCCTTGCGGCTCGCCATGCTTAATCATGTCTTTGTTCTTAAGTTCCTTCTCGAACTTCTTTTCGAGGTCTTTCTGTAGCACTTATACGGCTCCTCATCCTAGTATCCTCCTCGAAGAGAACAGCCTAGTTCTAAGCTCGGGTATTCGTATCCGCCACGGACTGCACATCAGCAGCAGTTGATCCCTTTCCAGGAGGACCGCCCTTGGCGCGAGCCTACACCAGTCAGTAAACCATCACCACCCAAAATATCGCAATATCTTACCTCTGCTCGCTGCACCTCAGCAGCATCCTCCTTGGTAACCTCGGTTGGCGGCTTTCGTGCGACTTCACCCGCCTTCTCGAGGAAGTTCATCTGCTTGTCATGCAGACTCTGAGCGGTTGCTGCGGCGCCGCCTTTGATGGGACCGCTGCCGGTGAGGCCTGATTCTTCGGAGGCGATGGCTGATGCTTCGGCTTGAGTGATGGGGCGGCCGTCGATGGCTTGGGACTTGATATCGTCTTTGGTGGGAAGGTCTGTCATTTTGGAGATGATTGTATTGGGGTTTGAGAGTTTGGTGAGGATTGATGGTTTGTGATGAGAGCTGTTGGTTTGCGGGGTTTGTTGATGGAGATGAGAATGGGAGTTTGAAATTGTGAGGTTTGGTTTAAGAAGAAGATTGATTGTTGAGATGATATCATAATTTGAAGGGCATCGTCACAGGTCCATAAAATAGACGAGGAAGGAGGTCTTGTCTACAAGGGTCCATTTCTCGTCACGATGACCTCATAATTGAACCTCTCAGAGTCTGCATTTTCTGCGGGGAGGAGAGGCACGCATTTGACAGGTGCGTGCAGTTCTCCAACAGAGCAGGGCTGTGAGATCCTGAGGAGGACTGGGCTGCGCGGGTACAAGAAGGTGAAGGTGATCCACAACGCTTCAAGAGCAGAGATGGTAAGGTCGGACCAGTAAAAATGCGGAAAGATACAGGAGTGAGAAAGGAAAAATTGCTAGAATATATTCCCGAATATATCCAATTGACTTAGCATTTTAATCCATTCGGCTACACCGTGGCTTCATGCCTTGGGGCGGCTATCCGTATCGCATGGCCGTCGCGTAAAAGCCTAGTACAATCACCACCAATTCTATCTTCAAAAGCCCCGTTATAAACCGATCCGTGACTACTGTCGAGCTTCATGGCACTCTTTTACTGGTTGGAAGCTTAGCTCTTTGCCAGCAACGCTGACGAGCGGATTATCCCGCCCGATCCCCTGACCTCGGCGACTTTTCCTCGTTGCAAACAGCGCTGATAGGTCAACGGCAAGATAGTTGTCCCGTTTTGAACAACACGCATACCAGATCTCACTGTTCAAGATTAAGCGCGCGCTGTTTCGGCCAGAGTGGAACTTGTACCATAGGATTATAAGTAGTCCGTTGGAGCCTTTCTGTAGCATCTCTACCAATTCAAGTGCACTTCCAGATTCTCCCCAATCTCCACCAAAGATCCCAGCAGAATGTTCCAGTCCGCACCCATGGAATACACTCCCCTCATTCTGAAAGCCTTCTCCGCCTGGATCATCTATCTCGGCGCATCACACGTCGTCCGTGGGATAAAAGAATATCTCACACAAACTGAACGGGCAAAACTCCCCCCCGCCACTGTCTCCCTCATGGACTCACAGTTCCGCTTCCTTGGTGGAACTTACATTGGCTACGGCGCTGCGGTATGCTGGACGTCTTACGATATAAAAGAAAGACAGTTGCCCTTGAATATTCTCTTGGCTGGTTTGGTACTAGGCGGTGTTGGGAGAGCCATTTCAGCTGGGGTCTTTGGTTGGGGATTTCCGTGGGTGCGACGAGCTACAATCACTGAGATTCTCGTACCACCCTTGGTTTATTGGTTCGGCTCGCGCAAGTATGTGTAGGAAAAGGCATGGCTGGATTACGTGTCAGGTATCGGTAATTGTATGCTATGTATGTTAGATGGCTCGACATCTCTCCTTCAAATAATATAAGGCTTGTGAACCAAATTGGACATGTTGCCAGGTGAAGCACAACAGGGCTGTGTGCGTGACGTCTGGAAGTCTGAAGATATACTTTGCTCGTTTAGAAACATCCTAATATCTCTGGCCGGGATGGTAAGGTTATTCCGCGTAAACCCACATTACACAGTGATATCTCTCGATCTTTACGTGAGAACTCTATCAAAATGTGTGAGCTTCCAAATATAAATTTCTCCATTATAAAATCCAGCATATGGAATACGATGCAGCTATTCTCATCTCTTTCAATAATCTTTCTTCAATCACCATTACAAGTCAAACAACGATATCGAACACCAATTATCTCGCTGAATACTATCGATACTTCAAAAAGACAGATATACAAAGACAGCCCTCGAAGAAAAACATCTCATCTATTGCATTTCAAAGTTGTAGCCATGGCAGACACAGTGGAGTACCATGCCCTGTCCCTCAAAGCCCAAGATGAGGGCTTTGACGAGCACTACAGGAGGGGGTATTTGAAGGTCCTTGGACATTGTAGTTGTATATCGAGGAAGCTGGGAACTTGCCTTTTTCGTGTTGACCATCAACTACATGTTGGCGAAATGCAGCCCTGTTAGCCAGTGCTTTGCCGCAGTAACCCTAAGAACTACCAGTATCACACAGAGCGCAATCAGGTACGAAACTGCTTGCTCTTAGTTTATTGCCTTTATCTTCCTATGTTTATTTCATCCAGTTTAGCGATTTAAGGATACTACTCTGTACGGGCAGGCTAGATAAGTGAGAGGTGGGCCTGACAGATAAGGCACCCAAATCTCAACACATTCCAGTTGCAGCATCAAACCTCAGTAAACAATCAAGTTTTTCTCCTCCGGCCAACACAACTTGTCAACTCTTTCTTGCCCACCATGGCCGAATACTCCACAGGAGCTGTCATCAAGGAACTCCATGAAGATCTTGTTCGCAAGTACAAGGCCTACGGTGCCAAAGTCGAAGCAGCATGGCGGTCGTTCAACAAAGCCCAGCGCGAAATGCATGAAGACGGGGGCAATGGAAGGACAAGTCCTCAAACACTCCCGAGATGCCTCGCTAGGCAATCTCTGCAAGTCTATACCCGAGTGGAATCTCAAAGACATCACAGACCCCAACTCGAACTTGTTTCTTGATATCCTCAAGCACCGCGCCACGAAATCTCTGTCAGAGCAGTATCGCAGTGGCTACAACGGAACCGCTGGAGATCTCGACCTCATTGATGAGATGGCGCGAACACGAAATCTGCGCCATGTTGATGACTTCAAGAACTGTTTTACATTCTTTGATGATAGGGAGTATGGTTGGTCGTTCCGCGTCCCCGCAGGCCAGAACGTAAAAGAGGCGTTATCAGGAATGGAGTCTGCTTTTGAGCAACGGTTTATTATCCCTCAGTCTTTGGGAGAGCTCATTCTTCAGCGATAACTCCATCTGCTGCAGATACTTAACATTATGGTTGAGGATGTTCTGGACCAGGGTTCTGAGACCAGAGATCGGAGCCAGCTAGCGAAGAATTCCAAGCCGCCCACCGCTCCTCTATCCGATTCTGTCGCCAAGCAGGCAACTGTCAAGCTCACGCCCCAAGAGCTTGTTGCGATTGCTTCCGACCAAAAGTCGTCTCTCGAAGAATACCTGTCGTTTCTTCGAACTGAGCCCACCGTCCTTTGTGCTGGTGTCAACGTACAATTCTTCAGCCGCCCCGAGCTTGTGCCCGACGAGAGGGGCTGATCGCTACCAGTTCATACAGATAAATACGTCGGACCCGCTGTCTTTGAGACAATCCATCATGCAGTACAAGGCATCGCTATCTGGCAGTCCATCACTGGCCTTCTTGACCTCCTCAAGAAGCCATCCACCGATAAGCTTTACAAATCAACAATTCTCCAAGAGCTCTCTAATATGTGCCACTTCGAGTACGCCCGCACGCAAGCACTATTTAAGCGCCAAGTCTCAGCTGGAACCGGATCGAAGTGGTTCAAAAGACTCTCCAACGTATACGATAATGCGGGCAATGCTAAAGTCTCGATGAAGGGCAAGCCGGAGGAGGTCACGCGTTCCGACCCTCAGTTGCATTACTTACTGCGACTCTGTCAGCCGGAAATTACGGTCACGAAGGCTGTTGAGTGGATGTAAAAGCTGAGTGACCTCTACAAGGCGCATCCTTTGGAGCGAGAGAAGATTGGCGAGAGGGAGTCACGGACTCTTCATGGTGTCGCTACCATCGTCGCCTTCGTCCAGGATCTTTCTGCCGTGTATTCACTTCCCTCTGCCTCGCGCAAGAAGGGTAACCTGCTAGTTTCTGGGCTGCAAGAGCTTGAGACCGAGCTTAACAAGATCAGGAAGGAAGTTGATCTACGAGACTATGCTGCACCCATTGACGACCTCCTTGAACCTGGCATGTCCCCGAAAGCACTGGAAGCGCTCGATCAGTTCGTCGTCAACAAGACAGGAACAAAGATGGGATTCCTATACCAAGATGAACTGGAGAAGGCGTTCCGAAATGTCGAAGAACGGTACCAACAGGCCAAGGATAAGGCGAACAAGGATTCCAAAGCGGATTTTGTTCACATCAACAATACTCCCGTGGACGTGAAGGAACGAATTGAGACTCGAAGACAAAAGGAAAAGACGCGTCCAGAACATTCCTCCGTCTACGCGATCACCCCGACCACGGACTCTCTCGAACACAAAGAAACCGTAAAGCCAGCTGAGCCCTTAAAGGTCAGCTCATCAACAGCTGAAGTCTTTGCCACTCTGTTCGACAAAACCCAGTCTCGAGGATCCGTGAACTGGCCATCTTTCGAGGGGGCCATGTCTGAGTTAGGTTTCTCGGTGCTGCCACGATTTGGATCTGTCTACACGTTTCGACCCCCCTGAGGATATGGATATCAAGAGGCCTGTTAGCATTCACAGACCCCATCAGTCGCAGATTGAGGGATATTTGATTCTGATTTTGGCGCGACGGTTGAACCGGGCTTATGGATGGAGTGAGGATTCGTTTGTGACTGAGTAAGAGCGCGTTGTGTAACAAGCAAGCAGATCCTTGGAAGGATCCACTGTCGCCTCGCAACTCAGGGATGAAGTACTGAGATTGTATGTATATTGAATTCACGTCATTTGGGACATCGCAGTCTCTATTCGGTTATTTACATACTGCGAATCTCTTTGCCATGTCCGTTGATACTGAGCGATATTGTTATGCCAAAGTATACGGAAAGATGAGAAAGCCGAGATCAACCCAATTGTGTTCAATCTAGACTATTTTTTGTCCAGACAATGCTGTTTGTAGACGCCTAGTCCAAATAATGTCGTCAGCTACCATTTTCGTGACACCTTTGGGAGGAAATCAGTCGTACCGTTTAGAATAGTCTGAAAAGCAAGTTCAACTTGGCCGTTATCCCGGGCGGATGTTTCAATAAACAGAAGTTTATTGTTACCTAGGCCTCGTCAGTATTCTTGACTACATCAGCCAAGATAGATCAACTTACCCGCAAACTTCTTCCCCTCCTCCGTTGTCACAGACCTCCTACCCTCCAAGTCTGTTTTATTCCCCACAAGCAAGATAACAACCCCAGGCTCACCGTGCTTCCGAACCTCGCCTAACCACCGTGCCGCATTCTCAAAACTCTGGCGCTTGGTAATATCATAGACCAACATTACAGCTACCACATCGTCGTAATATCGTACCGGGGCCCGGTACTTCTCTAGGCCAGCCGTGTCCCAGATATTGAGTTTGATTGTCTTGGAGTTGCATTGGAGGATTTTGGTGGTGGGTTTTACGCCAATTGTTGGTTTAGAGTCCGGCTGAAATTCACTTTGGGTGAATTGGCTAGCGATATTGGACTTTCCAACTGTTGAGTCTCCTAGAAGAATTACTATTACCAGTTAGTAAATAATAATTGCTAGGAAGACGAGTGCTATAAAACCTTTCCAACGGTACTGGAGGGAAGCTGAGTTAGCTTTGGAACGTGAGAGGAACGGGATATACATACATCGTACAGCACATCAGTCATATTGCAAAGGGTTTGTGGACTAAAGCTTATGAGATTTCAGGTGTAGAAAGCAAGTGAAAGGAGTTGGGTGGTTTAACGCTCGGGCGTAGACTTACCGCCACTTTTGAAGAGTCGCTGACTAACACAAGCTCCCTCTTTATCGCAGGGGATATAAGCGAGAGCAGAAGCGAGAAGGATATTCGTTTTCCCTTGGCTCTGTGGCGCAGCGTTTATAGTCTTGACCAGAAGAAATATTTGGGAATCCTTTCTAGCCACTTCCTACATATCCGGTGATACTTATGACTAAAAGGGATCTGGGGACTGAGCTCTAGTAAATTTCTTTATGACAGAGCCCGTACTATAGATGGGAAGCTTCCTTGGTACGATTGCTTAAAATAGACGTTTATTCGGGCATCATCTCGATGAAGATCATTGACCAGTATTGAAAATGAATGAAATTCCACCGTTAAGAATTCGTCTGTAAATCCAAGCATAACCAGATCAAGTAGTTTAACAATAAAAAGTAAACCGTCAAGAGCCTAACATGATTCGCCTTAGTGAGCTTCTGGAAGACCAAGCAATCTTCAAGATGCATACTGATGTTGAGGATGCGACACCTCCTAACAACTTCCTTTATGGGGGGAGAATCTAGATTATATATTAGTAGGGCCTACCAAGAGAGCATTGACCTGCCCGAAGAGAGTCTTGATATCAAATCAGTCCCTCACGGGTTCTAATTGGTGAAGAGGTGGACTTATTTATACTGGTGGTATCACTATATAATCGTCTTCCTCCATAATGGCAGTCAACATACTCTCGAAGCCAAGCATCAACAAGAGATGTCTTCTAAGAGCGTTGACGCAGACATTGTTGCCATCAGAATCCTTCTGCTGTTTAAAGTCACTTCGTCGTTCCCAGCTGCCGAGCGGGTTACTATTAACAAGCTTGTCGGCAAAGCGGTTGAAGAGAGTGACGACTTGAACTGCACTTGGGCTCTAGCATAGGCCTCTATGAGAATGAGTCGTCTTGCCTTTTTCAACGAATTACTAACACTGATCTCTGGACTTACCTAAACAGATATCTTTCCCCTCAGCGGAAACAGTTCTGGTTAGTGCCTGAGTGACTCGACAATGGCACCCAAATCTTATCATATGATTTATCTACCTGACAGGCCTCAATACTTGGGGATCGGATTTCATCAAATGAGAATGGCTGTGCTTACTGTGGAACCCTACTGACGCATCTCATAGGGCCAAATCTGTAGGCTTCAGTGGTCTGTTCTTCAGCCTCAATGAGATTACCTCAATCTTCTCGTCCTCTCTCTTCTTCATCTTCTGTCAAAATGGTTGAACGCAAGTTTGAGCTCATAGACGAGTATTACTTCAACAGAACTTATCACGACCTTTCAATATACGAACAATGGCAAGCCTGGGAGACCGCCCACTTCTTCTGCGTCAATTCCATTGTTGAGAATCCGAACGACGGCGCGCGGCTTATTTCGATCGGCTGCAATAATGGTGATGCTAGTTCACCAGACTGAACTACGGCATGTTCGAACGCAACGCTCATGTGCAGTTCACCAGAAAACCTGTGGAACTGCATGACTCTCGTGACGTTGGGTATACTTGCTGGTCTGGGAAACGGTACGATTGACCGCGATAGTGAGAGGAAGATGGATGAGAGATTTCATTTTGGAACTGTTGAGAAGTTCAATTCTTTGAATGCCTTTCGGAAAGTCAGAGGCTGTGCTTGGGCGTCTTGCTCTAACTCTACGTATGGCAGCTGTACGAGCAGTCTTCAAGGATTCAAGTGCGGTCCTGTGCCGCCGGATAACATCGCCGAGTTTGGGAGGGCTATGGCAAAACCGTATTGTCAGGCTGCAAGTGCTGGCATTGATTTGGACATCGCTGGACAAGGTGTAAGCCACCCGTTCCTGCCTGTTCCAAGACACTCTAAAAGACTTCTGTAGATCATCACGGCCTATATCATTCAGCTCGTCCTTGTCCTTGTCCTAGGCCTCTGCTTCAAACTCACAACGTCCTGGGTCCGAAATTTCGGCAGCATAACTAGTTGGCTTCAACAAGGCGGTGGTCTGCGAGAAACATGTCAGAAATGGCAGACAACACTGTCTCAAACACGCTTCGCAAATGATGCATCCTCAGCTCTGCTGGATTTCCAAGAGTCGCAAGCCTTGTTCGCTGCTACCATCTCGATCACAGCCATCATCACATTCGACGGCGGAAATAGACCTAGACTAGCAAATATGCTTACGATCTTCTAATGGAGGTTCAATCGTCGAATTCTGCAGGGCTTAATCACAGCCGGTATGTATCCCGTTCTTATGACGCAGCTAGTCATGCACCGAGCAGGAGAGCGCCGTTTCTATAATATTTTCTTCGTGGTGTTGTCTTGGATTCTTATGACTGTCATCCCTGAGTTCGAAGACTTTAACGCCGCTGCATTTGAAGAACACCTGAAGCAAGTTTCCCCGGTGGAAGCGTGTGGAGGCAACCCCAGCCTTATGAGCTTTTGCCAGAGCATCAAGGTAAAGAAGAGCTACGAGTTCTTCACCCTGACTATAGCCTGCCAATTCGTTGTTCATATCATTGCATCATGTCTGATTATCGACTGGATTGTGCAATTCGCCAAGACTCGAATGGCTGGAGATAACGTCAAGTATATGCAGATCGGCAGAGAGTCTCAGACCATCTTCTCATTCGCAGAGACCAAGGCCGCAAAACTGGCATTAGGGGTCCTCTGGGCTACTACTGCAATCTTCAACATTATTATGATCTTGATTGGATTGCGCGAAATGATTGATCTGCTTGGCATGCACTTGGCTGATGGGAGTTCGTCGACATGGGGCTTTGGGCAACTCGTTGCTGTGGCTATCTGGTTCCCAGTAATCATCAAATTTATTTACTTGAATATCTGTAAGTTTCACTGCGCATTATAGGATGGATATCTGCTGACTTTCGTAGTTGGACCTACGAAAAACATTAAGGCGGACAGGCCACAGGTATTGGAGATTGTTAGCTATCCATACAACAAAGCGGACAACCCAGCATCTAGTTCTGCACAAACATTTTGAATCTACATTTTCATCATTACTTCATGTCAGCTCAATGTTCTGCTCTCCGTAGTAGGCATCCCAAGCAAACCAGTCGAACATAACATCAAATGGCCGTTTGGTACCCCGGGATTCTGCCTGCAACGACTCTGCACCCTCGACAACCGAAAGACCTTCATCCAAATTTCCTTCACGGATCTCTGTAGACTGTGTATCTTGAGTAGGGATCATTTCTGGCGGTATCCACTGAAGATAATGCTCCATGTCGACACCAATTTCGTCTCCTAGCTCCAGTTGCATGGAGACAATTGACGCGCTGTTTATTAAAAGACTGGTCTTCTGACTTTGGCTTGAGTGTGACTCCGGAGCTAGTGGCTGAGTTGAGTATAGGGAACCCGGACGGTCTATGTGCAGCTTGGCTAAGCGGAGGAATACTGTCGCGATGTTCTCAAGGCGCGCGCACAGTGGAGATAGCATCTGCATTTCAGCTCTCATACTTGAGTAGTAGGAAGCTGTTGCCGACAGAAGGTCAAGATCTTGTTGGGCCGTGACCGTGCCCAAAATGGCGTGGCCCTGTACCAGATGCTCAAAGATTATGAAGTACGGTATGAAGGGGAAGTACAGAAGGTGCCTAACACATGTTAGATAGCTGTACATAAAAGATTGGGCACGATTCACCATATCATGCTGTTGTATACCGAAGTCCAGTTTGACACCAATGAAGGGAGAAGAGAGACTGCCTCCCTGGCTGCCTCCAGTCTCACAGTCTTAGATGGAGGATGAGTCTTGAGAAGAGTCATGAGGGCATGTAAGTAGTCAAACTTGACGGTGCTGATACCTAGTGTCATTTCATGTAGTTGATTGGGACTTGACGACGGTCTCTCGTTGTCAAGAATATCCCCCAATATCTGTAACGCATTAGCCTCTCATGTCTTACAATAATGCAAGATTTGGCTTTACTTGATTTGTTCGAGCATACCATTCCCTGAGCTGGTCTCTTAGCGCCTCTCCATGCTCTCGCTTCTGTGAATCAAGGATGGTACCAATCATTTTTGCAAACTCCATACGTGCGATAAACATGTGAGCTCCGAACTTTGATGTTCTAATACTTCCTTCTGGATTAAGGGAGTCGCTTTGAGGCTGAAACTTTGTCAAATATCCCAAGTCTGGGAGCGGGACGCGAGAATATCTCGCTGATGAAAGGAAACATGGGCGACCAAATGCAAGAGCACATGCCTTATCCACCGCGAAGAGAAGCCAGAACAGACTAAGTCTTCGTTGTCGAGTCTCAAAGTCTGAATTGTAAGATGTATGCAGAGCCAATGCCTCAGCTTGACGACACGCATGGCCAACAAGCATCCATGATAGATTCGGCGAAGCATAATCCTCACCATGGATGGCTAGCATGATGAGGGTCTGAAGATTTACTTCGTGCGGTTCGAGAAAGATGCTACTATCGTTGAGCGCCAACTTCATATTGTTCCGGTACTTTTGACCTTTGGAATCTTCGTTATTTTTCAGCATCGTGAGGATCATGTAATTGATATACACAACCCATGACTTTCTTAACACATTGTCAGGTCTGGATATGGATTGTATCAGGAGATCGTCTGAAGGCGTGATGAAGAACGCGTCGCCCAAGCTGGCGTTTTCCAAGAAGCCTGCAACCAGTCACTAAAGGTCGAACCCCTTTCCCGAGGGTAATACTTACGGCCAATCATCTGATATCCCTCAGCTCTGGATGGTACGTAGAAACCAGTATCAGAATGCTCTTTGCTGGCTACTGCTGTTGTCAAGGAATCTGAAAAATACTGCAACTCCTTTGCAGCATGCTGATGAAGAGGTGATGATCCGATAGTCGCGTTAGTGATAGCTGTGTCCTTCAGAAAAGAGAAGGAATTCACATCTCCAACGCTCAGATTAGAAGGTGGGTCTCTTCCTTCAAGAGGATCATGGTCTTTTTCAGGCACCTGTTGGCAGTTCGTTGATGCAACATGATTCATCGCCTCAACAGCTTGAGTTACAGTATTGGTCAGAGCTTGAACGGCTTCCTCAACTTTCTTCAACCGCTGCTGTATCCCATCTATGCTTGATCGGCCTGTTAGACTTGTAGATGCTGGATTTACCGGCTCGGTGGACTCTAGCTTTGAAGCCGGTTTGTCTCGGGAATAGTTACAAGGCCCAGGCCAAGGTTTACACGCGCTGCACTTGGGAAATTCTTTGGAGCATCTAGCGAGCCGTTAACAACTTTCGTTATATAATCGTTTTGTGCGCTTTATATACCTGAATTTCTTTAGCTTGCAATAATCGCACTGAAACTGCATTAGTGCCAGGTTCGGTACGAAGTTAGAGACTTACAGCATAACGAGGCAAGCCATCATTCTCGCGCGAAGACATTCTAGTTAGGGCTGATGAGTCGTAGGCACAGAATTTTTGATAGCGATAAAGAATAGAGAGTAGAGAATGAAAGCATGAGGCCAAGGAAGTTCCCCTCTCTCGTCAAGTCCGACGCGACGCAGCCTCATTGGCCAGGGTCGGAGAAGACAAGTGCTTACTCTCCGAAGTCCGCCAATCAACTGCATCAGCCCCGGACATGTCACTAAGATGCGTGAGGTCGTTCAATGGATTCATCCGCCTTCCTTCTCCTTTGAGACACCAGCTTATGAGTCAATACTAGATGGACGGTCAGCGGAGGAATACCGGACTTTGAAGGGATTATTGCTGTCCGTTGTCACTCCCGGTTCATCAACTTTCGGATATAAAACGTATGAAGTTATGTTCTCATTCTGAACAACATGGGGCAAAAAGCATTCATCATTAAAAATCTTCCAAAATGGACGCCAAATCACCCATTGCCATAATCGGAGCCGGCCCCAGCGGTCTAACTCTCGCTCGCTTACTCGAGATCAATAACATCGATTACATCGTCTACGAGCGTGACGATAACTCAGAACCCAAGTTCATCAACCAAGGAGGAACTCTAGACATCCACACCTCTTCTGGTCAACTCGCTCTCAAGGAGGCTCGGTTGTTTGACGAGTTCAGGAGCATAGCTCGATGGGATGCATCTCGTGTGTGTATGCAGAACCCAACGGGCACAGTTAAGGCTGTGTTTGGAGAAGACCGTGATGCTCCCGAGATTGGTCGACTGCAACTTAGAAAGTTGTTGCTTGACTCTATTCCGGCTGGAAAGATTCGTTGGGGTCACGGTGTGAAGTCCGTTGAGCGAGGAGGTAAAGCTACCGAGCATGTTATCTGTTTCGTCAATGGCACCTTCGCATCGGGCTTTCGTCTTATCGTTGGCGCAGATGGCGCGTGGAGCAAGGTTCGGCCGCTGGTACGTCAAATCACTTCTCGCATTGAAACCTTTACTAATCCATCGCAAGCTTACTTCAGCAAAGCCGGAGTACTCTGGCAAAGTCTTCATAGAGGGCAGCATATCACACGACAATCCTATCTATGCTGCTGCTCTGGGACATGCAGGGCCTGGGAACATGCTAGCAATGGGACAGCGCAAGATCATGGCCGTTCAGCAACTGGCTGACCGTTCCTATCGATTTTACATGGGCATGGATGCGCCGGAAGAGCTGTATCGCAGACCTCTGAGCCATGAAGATACAGAGGATATTCGTCAGAGGTTCCTGTCTTCACTAGACTTCTTCGCCAATTGGGCTCCGAACCTGAAGGAATATCTGGCCAATGCTGAAGGGCCGTTTCATGCGTGGCCTTTGTATCGCTTACCTGTTTCATCAGTGAGTTGGAAAAGAGTCCCTGGCGTTACCCTTCTCGGAGATGCTGCTCATCTTGCGACGCCGCTCGTGGGTGAAGGAGTCAATATGGCGATGCTGGATGCTCTCACGCTTTCAAAAGCCATAGTCAAGTACTGTAAGCAAGCTGGTGGTGCAAATATTGAAGAAGATCAGTTGGGAAATGCCTTGAAGGAATATGAACAGGAAATGGCTGAACGTGGCCAGGACTACATACGACGCTGTATGGCACGCGAAGTGGAGTTCTTTTCGGAGACCGCGGCTGAGGACTTCATCAACATGATCAATGGGGCGATGCAAGATGGACAAGAGGAGGCCGAATGAGAAACTTCATCTTGCAAGTATGAAGAGAAAGAGCATTGAACCATGCATACAGTCACAACTCAATCGGAATGTTAGATGGAATAGAATCCTTATTCGTATTTTGAATCGAAAGTAAAACCGTGGATGCTGAGTGATTTATCATCTCGCTCTCAGACCCGGTATCATTTTGCTAAAAGGGCTAAGATGTAAAGTAATCCCAGTCAACTAACCCAAGTACCTGGCAATAGTATACTCATTCCTCAATGCAATGAACTTTGTTTTGTTTTGATGCAATTATTGACTCTCAACAGTGACAGCCTTGGCGATCTGGGTCTGCAAACCGTTCGCCTTCTCCTTCAGGTCACTAAGGATACCCTTGTCCTGGTGGCCATTGGTCTTGGAGGAACTGACGACGTAATCATCATCACTGCTGGAGTCTTGCTGAAGGCCATCGACGCCCTCGGGACCAGAGGCGTGAAGCTTGGCGTTCTCGAAACCGTTGAGAGGAATGTTCTGAGCATTGCCATTCTCAACGGGTGCCCCGTTCATGGTGTAGCCAGTGTCGCTGCTGTCAACGAAAGCTTCGATACCAGCGCCCTGTCGAGGGTAAGACTTCATGATCTTCTTGTGCTCCTCAAGAGCAGCAACCATCTCGTCATGGCTGACATCGTTCAAGAAGACACAGTCACCCATTGGGTTGACAGGAACAGCAGCGCGAAGCTTGCCGTCGCGGGTCTTGAGAATAGCAGCGGTAGCCTTCTCAAGAAGAGGAGCGTCGAACTGAGGGTGATCCATGGAGAGACCAGCTCGGGAGAAGAGGTTCAAAAGACGAGTATGTTCCTCTGATGAGAGAAGACCACGGATGTGAGCGAGGGTAGCAGAGTAGGCCATGTCAATGGAGATAGCATGACCATGACGAAGAGGCGTCTCAGGAACAAGCTCATGAAGAGGCGACCAAGTATGACCATATGCAATAACACGATCAAGCATAATCTCATGCAAGTTCGGTGTCTCAAGCTTCAGCATCTCATGAATACCAGCACGGCAGATCTTATCAGCAACCTCCTTAATCTCAGGAGTAGCATCATCAGATCTTCCAAAGCCAGTATTGATAAGCTGCTCACAGTACTTCTCAAGAAGATCATACGTCTCTTTGTGAGCACAGGTAGAGATCTTGATCAGCTCTGCGAAACCGTTGCGGATCTGTGCCACGGGGAGGCTGCGCAGGAAAGTGAAGTCAAGGAATGTGTGGGATGGAGCGTGGTAGGCACCGAGACGGTTCTTGTAGCGGCCATAATTGACGGCGACTTTGATGGAGACTGAGGCATCGATGAGACCGATGACTGTGGTGGGAATGCGGATGTAGTTGGTGTTGCGGCGATACGCAGCACAAGCGAAGCTATAACGGTCAGTTGAGTTATTTACAACGGCGGCTGAAACTTACCCAGCAACGTCAGTGACAAGACCGCCACCAACAACAAGAACGGGCTCCTTTCGGAAAATACCAAAATCGGTCATAGAATCAACAATCGACAACAAGGTATCCATACTCTTGGCCTTCTCGCCAATCATAGTCTTATGAATAGTAAGAGGAATACCATAATGATCAAAGTACCTCTGCATCTCATTCCCATAAAGGTTAAAGATGTTGAGATCCATCACAGCCAGACATCGTCCCCAGGGGGAGTAAAGCTGGTATAGCTGAGGATTGGCAGTGTTGAAAACACCATCGAGAAACTCAAAGTCATACTCGATCTTCTCGTAGCCACAGACAGCGAAACCCTTGGAGGTGGGCTCGACAGTAGCACTCATATCAGACATGGTGGGTAGTGTTTTGGGGTAGGACAATGGGAATGAAAGGGTGTAGAGGATGTGTGTAGGTTGGAGGGTTAGGTGATGGGAAGAGCTTCTTTATGTGTTGTAACTTCCTCTGAGCGATATTCAACTACCGACAAGCTTCAAGCCAGGGTTCTTCACGAGAGCAAGTTTACACTACATGAGTTCTCGGTAAAATAGTGGTTGGAAGAGAGGTACAGAGACAACAGGACCGTTTTCATTGGGTAGGGCGTTTGAGGCCAGAGACTTGGTTACAGGTGCATTCCCGCACGCAGACGCATGTATCTAGTGTTCGTGTCATGATGTTCAAGTTATGATGGGTCTAAAGCATTAGTTCCACGCTTCTGTACGAGTGGATGGAAGAACTCCCGAAGGAACGAGTGGTTGAGCACGACATAGGTCTTTCTAGCCTGTTTGGTAAGGTGTATTGCGAATCCTTCTTTCTCGAGGTGTCATATACCTATGAACAGAAGTGAGAAGATGGGATGTACCGTGGATTGTCGTTCAGGGGCACGATCTTAGGCCCCGCGTGGGGCAGATTGTACCTAGATCTCATATCGTAGGAGTGTCGCTGAGAGGAAAAGGGTACTGTATTCTCGTAAAGACGGGGCGATATTAGCGTGAGGGCGTCGATTACACTACGATCTCGCATGTGCGCGTCATTCATTAGGTTTTCCCCACGTTGACCTAGTGGGTAGCCGATCACCCTTGGCCAAAAATAACATGGGGGACATGTGAAATAGACCCTGAAGTGAGATGGGAAAGGTCAATGGGAATGTTGCACTGCAGATGTACGATATCTATCCTTGCTCTTTACGGGGACCGTTATTCCCTGACCGCCTTTATTTTCCGAATTCCTTTTCTTTTGCAGCTCTTCTATCCACTTACTCGCGAGTCTAGCACGTCATAGAAGTAATCAGACTCCTAGCACAACATCTCGGTGTAACAGTCTTGTGGGCTGATGAAAAGAGTCTCGACCCGCTGTATCGGTATTCACAATGCACACAGTTTCAATTCCGCACATGGTGTGTTTTACTTGTGATACCTCGAACGACATGAGGAACACCATGTAGCTGTAATTGGTTGTGCAAGGGACCGGTGTGAAATGTTGCATATGCAAGAGAGATCCATGGTGTGAAACCATCGGAGCTAATATTCCTGGCGAAGAAGCCTAAAGTATTCCCCCTCCTTAGGATCTTAGACAGTCTTAGTAGAGAGGGGACTGGTTTGTGATCGGAATGTGTTGCTCCGGCTGCACCGACGTGCTAGTGAGACCATTCTCCGCAGACACGCCCAAGTCATGACGTCTTCCGATTGACTTTTTTCACAACGTGTTTTTGAGCTGTATTCTCCATAGCTATAGCTCCAGAGCTTGGTGAAGCTCATAATTGTCAATTGTGTACTGCGACAATTCAAACTTTAGAGTTTATATCCCACTGATCATGGGTGAGGCAAATCAGGTTCTGGAGAGCTCTCGAGCCATTGAATTCGCCAAGAACTTGGCTCTTTTCCTCCTCAGCTTCATATTCCTACCGACAAATGTCCTCTTTGCATTGGGATCTTACATCTGGAACCGGTTCACTTCGGAAACCTCAAACATCCAAAATGACGGTGATAATCTGGACAAAGTCACCGTCTTGGTTACAGGCGTGAACATGGCGAAGGGTCTTTCACTCGCACGAATGTTTCATCGTCGAGGCCATCGCGTCATAGGGGCAGATTGCCATTCCCTCTCGCCCGGTCGCGTATCCTTCGCAATCGACGCGTATTATCGTCTCCCACCGCCTTCAGATCCTTCAAAAACGAGCATGAATGATCCATATCTCAATCGGATCGTCGAAATCATTCACTACGAAGACGTCGACCTTTGGGTTTCTGTCTCAGATGTCAATGCCGCCGTTGAAGACGCTGCTGTTCGGGAAATCATCGAAGCTCGTACGAGTGCTAAAGCGATTCAATTTGGTGTTGAGGATATTCGAAGACTGCATGAGAAGGATGCGTTTATCGAGCATACCAAGGGTCTTGGTCTGACGGTTCCGTTGACGGAGGCTGTTGAGGACAAAGAAGATGTTATCAACTTTCTTCAAAGAAACGGTGGTCTTGAGCACAAACATGGTGCGAAGCAATATCTTGTCAAACCTGTTGGTGTAGATGATGTTGCGCGCTTCGCAATGCCTTTACTTCCTCTTCCGTCCGAGGACGCTACCCTCGCACGCATCGACTCCATTCCCTTCGAGACAGCCAAATGCTCCTTCATCATTCAAGAGTACATCACAGGTCCTGAGTTCTGTACCCACGCTCTTATCATTCGCGGTCGCGTATGCGCTTTCGTCGCGTGTCGTTCCGCCGATGTTCTGATGCACTACTCCGCACTTCCTGCTGATTCACCGCTGAGCAGAGCAATGCTCGACTTTACGCTCAAGCAGGCTGAAGAAGGTGGCGAGAACTTTACTGGACATATGAGCTTTGACTTCTTGATCAACAAGGAAGACGAAGATGCTGTCAAGTCTGGTGCTGATAGAGAAGTCACGATATATCCCATTGAGTGCAACCCAAGAGTTCACACTGCTACCGTTCTCTTCAACAACACTCCCGGGATCGTCGATGAGTATCTCTCCATCCTAACCCCATCTGCACCAAGGCCTTTGACGAAGCCACCTCTGTTGCCAACCAATCCTCAACAGTACTACTGGGTCGTCCAAGATTTCGTCGAGCTTGTTCTCTATCCCTTCTACCTTATCCTCTTCCGAGGCACAATGAGTCTATTGGATATCCAGAAGTCCATTCGGGTTTTTGTGCAGCATATAACCTACTGGAAGGATGGGACTTTCGAGTCGTGGGATCCTCTCCCTTGGCTATGGATGATGCACGTCTATTGGCCTGTCCAGTTCGCTTGGTACATGTCAACAGGATCTGTGTGGACAAAGGTCAATGTCAGTACTGGAAAGGCGTTCAAGGGATAGGTTGTTGCAAAGGACGTGATGGTGTCGGGGCGTATGCTATTATGCCGCCGCCGCCGCTGCTTGCTTGTCCATGAATGCATGATAAATGACCATTCATAGCGTCTGTAGTTGAATAGAGATAAATATGAAGCATTACGATTGAAAAAGACTCGTGCATATGTTATTTGACCCCATGCCTATGCAGTGCTGTAAGTCTCTGGCCTATTCCTTCGCAACGCGATACTATTCCAAACCATAACTTTGGAACAACGACCAACTCAAATTCTCCTCTTTGACTCATTGCCTTGTAATAGAACTATATGTAGTGACAATCAAATCTCTGCTCCTGCTTTTCCTGAATGTTACCCTCAAACCTGGCGGCAGGGATCAACACCCCACCATCTGATAAGCCAGGTGTATATACACGCCAGAGTGGTATCCCTATCGTGAGAGCCCAGGTGTTCACAGACCATCCCCCATGATTTAGACTGTGTCCCAAAACGTACTCTCTGCAACCATAACTTCACGTCATGTGTTCCCCCAGATATTAGGCCAGAAGCACTGCTCGATCTGCATGCCGTACACCCTTTCGCCTGTGATGCATTCCTTGTACCCGGTTTTTGCGTCCCAAGCACCTGGGACTCATAATGTGGTTGCAGCCCGCTATAGTTAAACTGTCACGCCGGTTCTAGCGTGCTCAATAGATGGACGGGCCATATCGTGCGGCGTACACGTGGCAGGGTGAGTCTGTGCCATCTGTCAACTGCGAGGCTTGCCGTGACGTTCCTGTGCCGTAACAATTTTGACACTGTGCGATCTCATGCTGGTCTGCCATACCATTCTTCCTTCTAGAATGTTCTTTAGATCCTTCCTGGGCGGTAGGGCTGGCTTGTTGTGCAAAATTGGCACTGTTCCGGTGGTATGTTGACACAACTGCCTGTCTTGCCCTTGTTTCCTTCGTATTCATTCACCAAATTTGCACGCAACATAGATGGGTTTTTTTAATTGTAGTAAATACCAAGGATGTGATTCAAAGCAATTACATTTGGTTTCACTCGTTTTCGAATATCAGTTTGAGCCTGGGAGTTGAGGCGGTCAAATTCTTGCCACGTATAGCTCAGCAAGGTTTAGATAGTCAGCGTTACAGCTCGTGAGTCGTATACTATGTACTAGGTAACACAGTGTCAGCAGGGTTTCGAGTGGTAGGAGAAACTAGCATTCCAGATAATATTCGTGAATAATCACCACATTCAAAGTACATGATCTGGTCTTAACATCTCAGGCGAACTGCGAAAGAAACAACTCGCGATAAGTAAGGCTCGCTTGAACATTGACACTCTTGCAGTGCTTGTAAAACTATGCAGCTAGGTACATATGGTCTCCCTGGCCCTGTGTCTGGTGGCGATGACCATGATGTCTAGCAAAAAGACAAGGTCACTGTTACACTATGTCCAGAATTAAGATTAGTTCAGCGGTCGATAGCACTGATCTCAGTGTTGTTGCTAAGTTCAGGCATATTTAGTGTCATCGTCGGTTTCTCTTTATTATTGGCCAGTCCAAGTACACGCCCCATCACAAATCGTGATATATCCCTACCAGTACGTGTTCAGCGCGACCCAATTGCCTCGTCAGTCCAATACTTACCAAGTCTTTGCCCGGATGATCTTTACAGTCAGTCGAGAGTGGAAAGTATCTCTTGACAGACCATAAAAAAGTCAAAGGATTATAATTAAAAACGAATTTAGCATCCGGCGCTTCTTCGCGGTATATATCAAGGGCTTCTGGTCATTTTCAGCAACGACTCTTCAGTCTAACTGTAAAGGAGGATTTCTGACCTTCGAAGAGCGTGATGACATCTGAAATCTGAGATCCTCGTACTCCGAAGCCGACGCCAGCAACATGCGAATGGACGTCCTTCATGTGCTTACTCATTTCAGCGCCAGGTATCTCAGGACCTCTCCAGACCGCTGTACACTGGTCAGTACCCCCAATTCCTCATCGATCTCGAAGGTTGTACCTCGCACGTTATAACCAGCCTCGCGCAGCTCGCGCGTATGGTTAAAGATCTGCGCCTCAACAAGAGCGGCATCATAGCCTTGCTGCGTAACATACATAGGGGACCCGGTAAACCGCTTGATATCAAGGTCAGTAATTCTTGCATCAACAGTCAAGAACCATGACTCATGTATAGAAAACATTGACTTCACCGCATCCAGGCAGCGTCGTCACCGAGCTGAAGATAGAACCAAGCGAGAGAAGCGATTGTGAGACAAGCATACTGAGAAAGATGAGTTATGCACTAGCAAGCTTCATTGGCCAGCCTGCGTTTTATATACAGCTGGTGAACGGCTGTGTCAGCGCCAAACTCAAGCTGAAGCCACTTCATCTTCTCATTCGTCTTATCTCAGACACGTTACAAACTCGGCATCTCGTATTGGTTAGTGACGTAGCTGTGGCTTACTGTCCGCGCATTTGTGTATCACGATGATTGGACGGCGAGGTTCTCAAAGCAAACCCAGCTTCTTAGCCGGGACCGAAAGTTGGCGCCGCACAAGATACCAATCGACAAATGAATCACAATGTTTCGAAGAATCTTTCGAATATGGTAAAGGATATTGAACGGCTGAGTATTAAACTGTCAGCCAAGAACGAAATAACGCTATATGATATCGTCTATGAGATATTGACAAATAAAGAGTCAGAAAAGAACTGATCCAAAAACGGCTCCCCATAAACATCCTCCAGATCAAACAAATTATGTGAAACATTCTCCATCGGCGCATTATCCTCATCGCTATTAATCGGATGTATAAACTTCGTCGCAACTTTGATAGTAGCGCTCGTCGCAGCATAAGTTCCTCCTGCTTTGGCGTCCCTGCATAAACTCGCCCAGTCAACGCCCGACATTGCAGGATCAAGGAGCTCCCACATCATATCTGGTTCAAATTGTATAGTTGCGCTGCTAGATTCGTCATCTTGTGGAGATTGTCGTTTCTTTGTGACTTTCACGTTAAGAGTTCGTAGAATCTCAACCTAAAACGGTGTCAGTATCACCGACAACCAAGCACTATGTAGACTCACCTTTTCAGCAATATGAGGCCACTTCCGTGATAAATGCTCCAGAAAAGTCTCACAAATACCCAGATTCTCCTTTGCCTTCTCCGAAACCTTCCTATCCCTCGCAAACTGAAATATCCACAATATCGAAACACATCCAGCAACAGCTTGTCCAATCAAAGGATCATTAACCTCAAACTGCCTATCCGCACACATTCTCACAAGTCTAGAAACCCACTCTGCGTGGAATAAAGCTTGATCAACTGTATTCTGCAGAAAGGAACGTGGTTGAAAGTTCCGACCTGCGCGGCGAAGAGCGACGAGTTGGACGAAGGGATTGTTGAGGATTGCTTGGGTGGCGTGCATCATTACTTGAAATAATACCCATGGGGCCCAGTATTCCCTGTTTTCGCTGAGTTCGGAGGGTGGTTGATCTGGGAAGGGCGCGTTGCGGATAAGATGGCGATGCGAAGTGATGTTTTCGAGCTCGTATAACTTGACGGTGAGTTGGTTATGTCTTGACGTCGCTAGCCATGGATACTCATTCGCTCCATTGCGGATATCTCGAAGGTAAGAAATTATACTACCCCAAACAGATATATATCCAAGACAAGTTGCTACAATCCCCACGTCTTGGACGTTTGCTTCGTATGCATCTGTCAAGTCAGCGCAATATGTCTTCATCCCATGCAGAGTAGTTGGTCGCGGTACGCTTTTGGGATAATTCGGTGCGTGGGCTGCTTCGAAAAGAGTGTTGCAGTGGGGTGTGAATGTACTTTCGAGAATGGCGATACTCCAGTGACATCTTGAGATCGCATCATCGGACTGTCGTGAGCCGCTGGTTTTTGAGTGTGAGAGGCGAAGTGACTCCAGCTTGGCTGCCATTCCTATCATCATCCACGCCCGGGAAGGTTTCCCCGCTGAACAACTGTCAGCGACATACAAAATGGTCAAATCTTACATACCAATATGATCACACAAAGCCAGCAGACACAAAGCCTGCATAACCTCCAACTGCGCAAGCCCTTCCGCCGCCATATCAACAACTACACTCCTCGCAGAGGTGGCATAGTACTCAATGGCTTTCCCTTCAAGCCCATAGTAGAAGTTATGACTTGTATAGTGAAGTGACAAAGCTAGAAAGCTCCATCGGAGGTACTGAGGTAATGACCCGATCTTTAGCTGAAGACGCTTCGGGTCGAAGAGTGGAAGCGGTTGAAAGTAAATCTTTTCGCGGTAGGCATTTACGAAGTCTGTTAGGAGGTCTGATGGTGGTTCAGGGTTTGCTGGTGACCTGTTGTTGTTAGTGAGTCTGAAACTCTAGTTCATAAGCTGCGCCGTACCATGAGGTTTCGGAGAGCATAGCTGTTATCGGAGGTAAGGGCTGATGTATGCGGGGTGAATTTGCATGACTATTCCAGGTATTGGCATCTTGACTTTGATGTCTGTTTCCAAAAGACTGACTAATATCCGGTTAGACAGAACACCAACTCTTACTCAACCTGAGAACTCACTCTGGCTCATGATACGAATGGCTCGATGCAGTCGGAGATATACTAGCGTGTTGCGCCTTGAGAGGCCTGCTTTTCACTATCAGCTCTCTCATTCATCGTAACCCTTCCGCACAGTGACTAACAAGCTCCGAGCAAAGGATCTTCGAGTGCTGTTGACGTGATTCCGCGGAAGATAAGTACAAGTCTGATTCGCCATTCGACAGTGCGAGCATCCCGGTTTCTCAGCAGGGCATTTGATCTTCTTCTCACTACATATTCCTGTCAGTTTTATCGCCATTATCGTGACTGATAACGTACCGACACCGCTCACAAGAGCGTCTTACACGCGGTTCGCCTGTAGTCCTCGGCATTGGCTTTGCCGTTGGCCGTTGACTGTATAACTCTGCGTAATCTCTTAGTGAAAATTCGGAATTCCGGTCAGCTCGGTTCCTGGGGTATCTTGAGTTCAAATTCCGGGCGCAAGCTAATGTGATAAAACATGCGGAGGAGAAAAAGCTCGGCCGCCGTCATGAGGATCGGAGATCAATCTCCACAATCTGTCACTGAGAATGATTGTGATTCGTCAGTCGGAAAATGTCAGAGAGATAAATGGCCGAAAAGAGAACGTGGAGTATCGATGCCGTGTCACTTGATCGGGATGGATACCGATGGGGACTAATACCGGGTTCATCAGCCGGTGGTAAGATAAGATAGCAGTATAAACCACTACAATACCTTGATTCAATTAATCGATGGTTTGCGAGAAGCGCGAATTAGAAGGATAATGTACGGAGTACTTATCGTGAGCTTTTTCCGGCTCTGAGCATGCTTTGAAGAAGACGCCAACCCCCAAACCTTCTCACAAAACACCATTACCCATTCCCGTACCCAACATCAAACATCTTCCCCATTTTCAATCCCTTCATGACCCTACCATATCCCTATCCCAATGAGCCATTCTTCTTCCTAAACCACGCATCAAAAACCTCATCGTCAGGCCACTTCCTCGGCGCATTACAAAACTCACAATCCGCATCACGCTGGTAGATGGTCGTTGCCAGCGGTTTTCTCACCTCAGTGCAAACACCATTTAGCTTGTATCCTTCGCACAACCACGTTTTGTATGTGTAAGATCTCATGTAGCGGTAGCAGTACTTGCATAGCCATGTCTCTGTTCTTTCTTGGCACATTTTGGGCAAGTAAGTCTTGAAGATGATGGATGTTAGGCTTTGAACTTGTGTCGGGATGTTATATTAAATGGTTAAATAATCGTGAGGGATGAGAGGAAACCTTTATACTTTTGGAGCAAAAGTGATGCTCAGTCTTCAGATGAGAGACATCACCATCACGGTCTTTGCGAAAGCACCCAAAGAATCGCATTCTTTATTCCTCTCTCAACAATTCGCATGTTCACTGACCCTAAGCTTCACCTGCGTGTTTTTCACTGCATAAAGGCAGCATGTTCATCTATAAAATCTGCCACTTCTTTGTCTCCCCGCCTACCCTCCAACAGCACGATTGAGGTCAATCAGAGACATCTGATCGTGGCATTCAGTGCCTAGCATCAAATATTCTCCTCTTTTACCACTTTTAATCCTCACGATAGCCGCGTTGTTGCTGTGTAGCATGCTTTGTGCTATATGGTGCTGCGCCCTCTTAACATGAAGACCGATCTTTATGAGGGGATCACGGCGATCAGTCCAGCACTCGTACGACCTCTGTATTTTAAAATTATTTGATGGGGTTATTGTGGTCTGTCGGCACAAGAGACTCTCACATTTGAAGAAACGCGTCTCACGATCTCTCCGAGGTAAGTAAGATCAACGAAACGATGGTCATATTATCTATCTACCTGTTATCATGGGTTGTCAGCAACCTTTTTCACCCCTTTTCCATACTTATTGCTTCGATAATACATGTCGCATCCCCCGTTCCCATCCAGCACTCGTCCATCCTCCACTGCGAGACATCCAAGGACAACCTGCAGCAACAGTATCATTCACAACCAGCGGACCAATGTTGACGTGATCCCGTTGCTATAGACTCTTGGAGCATCCTTTTTCGTTTCTTCTATAGGGTCGGGGACCAAGGCGTTTCATCAGGCGGCTGGTCGTCCATTTCCATGGCCTCCACGTCGTTTCCATCCCCGTCCTCCATCTCAACATCAGAAATAATATCTTGAATCGTAATCCGGTCCCTTCCAGGGAGCGGAGATGACCTGGTTGCCTCGGACGGTACATCCTCCGCATCATTGATCTCAACCTCTTTCCCCTTCGTCTTCTTTGTCGCTGCATGAGAAGAAGGCTCCCCCTCGCTCTTAGTAGGCGGGTCGGACAGACCTGAGGACGAGGCAGCTGGGTCATCTGGCTGTTGATCCGCTACGGTACTGGCCTTGAACAAATACTCAATACTGTCCTGGATACTCTTATCCGGCTCAGCCAGTGCACCAGGCAACTAGCCCTTCTGGTCGATTTCGATTTTCCTGGGCAGCGTCTTCTTGTATTTCTTCTCAGACCCCGTATCCATATATTCATGGCTCAACTTCTGTAACTGCTCTTTCTTCTCGCATATCAATGGCTCCCTTCGAATTTTCTCCGCAACAAGTCTTTTTAGCTCTTCCTCCACGGTTTTCTTTTCCTTCTGAAGACTGCAACGCATGCAGGCGTGCGCTCCGATGTAGGACCAATGTTTCTCGTAAGGCCGCATTCTGAAGCTGCATATAAAATGGTCCTTGGGCTTGGGTGTCTTCTTTTGGCGCTGGGGTGTCTTTTTTGGGGACTCGTCTTCCTTTATTGGGGGCTTGCCATGGCATATTTGGTGGGTTATGATGGTGATGGTGACTCTCATGTGGCAGTCTTCACAGCGCCTTTCGTAGCTGGATTTCCGACACATGATGATGAAGTACTGGGTTCAGATTGTTGATGCTATTGATGATGTTCGTGACGAGGATGTTGACAATGGATGATGGGGAGGGGAAGAATGACGGAGAAGGTACTGGCGTCGGCGTTTATGTAGTGGAAGGCGTAATTGTAGCGAGCTCGGTCAATGGTACACGTGTCGTTGGTAATGACAATGGATGTTTTATGGCGGCGCGTTTTGTGCAGATGATGATGATGGCGTTATTCGATGCATGGATCAGAATGGAGATTGGGAGGAGATTGTTATTTTTCCATCTGAGGTGACCGGCGAGTAATGGAAGTCGCACTGGGTGAGCTCGTTGGCCGTGGAGGAAAGTGAATCGTTCAGGTGCCAAGAAGACTGATACTGACTTGCCTGAAGCACAAGCCATGCAACAGCCCGGCTCGTTAGCACTGAGATGAGTTGCCTATGTGTTAATGTGTGTTCTTTTGTTGGGGCTGAAACTTCTTTTAAACCCTCAACCTTATGACCTCATCACAGTTCGATCGTCATTGATGAGTATCAGTCTTTGATTCACATTCTGTCAATAGCTGATCAGGTATAAATATGGTAAAATTGACTATGAACAATAAGAATAGGTCGTAGGTATCATGCAATCTCGTTTCCAACATCACTCGTAAAAACATCCCCTTTCACACCTCAATCACTACCAATCTCTTACTCTCGGTGCGTAGTTCCAGCATGCTCTTCCTTGTGATGTCCAAGCCCACCATCAGTAACACCCGACGGCCTCGCAAGCGTCTCATCATCACTCGACGCCGCTGGAACAGCAGTCTCGATATCCGTACCAGCCTGCTTCCTAATCCTCGACATCTCCTCAGGAGGAGGGGGAACCCACTTGGAACTCTTCATAGGATTAACCCTTTCAAGATACATAGTATCAATCTCCTCGAGAGTACGTCCCTGACCTTCAATGACGAAAAAGTAGACAAGCAAGCCACCGAGGACGTTACATCCCGCGAAGACGTATCCGTAGCGGAAGTCAATGTCTTTCGTGATGAAGGGAGTAAAGAAAGCGAGGAGGAAATTCCAGAGCCAGTTGCTAGCTGTTGAAAGAGCCATACCCTTGGCACGATATCGCGAGGGGAAAATCTCAGCCATGATAGCCCAGATCATAGGACCCCAAGTGGTAGCGAAGCCGAGAATGAAAAGACAAGCAAAGACGATCATGGCAATACCCGCACCCTGTGTTTTGGTTGGATCATTGCGATCCAGCGAAAAGTGTCCAACAGATGCGAAAATAAGGAAGCAGACAAACATCCACGTACTTCCCGCGATAAGTGACTTGCGCCGACCGTAATGCTCAACGATATACAATCCAATAAACGTAACCAGAAAGTTAATCGTGTTCAGAATAATCTGCGTCTTGTAGCTGCTGATAGACACAGACCGAAAGATGGTAGTACCGTAGTAAAAGAAGTAATTCGCACCAGTAAGCTGCTGAAACATCTGGAGCGACATTCCGATGAAAATGCGATAAGCCATGCGCGGAGCTTTAAACATATTGACAAATTCCTGAACGGGATTCTGCTTGATCTTGCTCTCGGCGCGAAGCTTTGACTCAATTTCCTCCATTTGAGTGTGGATTGCCCAATGATTAGGCGTCGCGCCGTAGACTTTGCAGAGTGTTTCGCGCGCACGGTCGACTTTACCATTGCGGTAGTCAAAACGGGGTGTATCAGGCAAAAAGAGGATTCCAATGCCGAGAACAAGGGTGAAGGCCCAGCCGACGCCGATGACGATACGCCAGCATGCTGAGCTGTTGGGATGGTGCGTTACAGTGGCGTAGTTGAAGCACGCAGCCAAGAAAATACCCATAGTCTAGAAAAGTGTCAGTGCAATCCTTGACAATACCCCACAGATCGTCGGAACAGGAAACTTGGCATGCCAAGAATTTACAACTTACAATAAAGAGCTGATAACAGCAAACCATTGCACCACGAATCCACGGCGGTGCAGTCTCGCCCTGGAACATAGGAACAAGCAGCGATAGAGCGCCGACTCCAAGACCAGTGACCCATCGGCCCATCATGATCTGCACCCAGTCCCTATCCGAAGAAATCTGGATGATGAAGCCAATAGCAATCATCCACGTCCAGCCAGAAATACTATACTTTCTTCCAAGGCGATCTGCAACAGGCGCTGCGATCAACGCACCCATGAGCGTACCGATTGAGAGAAGAGCGACGATGAGACCTGAGCGGACGGTACTGAATTCTTTTTCTCCCTTGCTGTTTGTTTGGGCGAAACGGTCGAGAAAGTCTGGCATCTCGAGGAAGCCCGAGATTTGACCTGTATCATAGCCGAAGCTGTTCCCATCAGCTCATGTTTGGTAGAGCAGAAGGGAGTAGGGAACTTACAGAAGACCACCCATAGAGACAAAGGTAGCTAAAAGAAAGGATCGGGGCGTGACACGAGGTAAAGGCGAGTAATCAAGGCCAGCGAGAGACCTTCTCGCACCAGCCTCTTTTCCCTTTTCAGAGTTTGGATTCTGGTCATCGAAATGAACAGTGAGGAAAGACGGCGCCATGATGGGCAGTCCCTACAGTGAATAACGATATGTTGTAATCTAGTGATGATCAAAAGTCAATTGGTGATTGAGTTGATTCAGATTGGGAGAGTGTCGAGATTTAAATACATATTGATCAAGAATGACGTTATAAAGCAAAAGTGCGATACTTCGTGATGTCAGGCCTGAAAAACAGGCGTCCAATGAGCCGCATCCTCCGATGGCATCCTAGTAGTCATGGTCTCGAGACCATGAAATCGGTCCGTCCCATTTTTTTTTTCTTCTACCAATTCTGTGGGGTTTAACCAGGGGAACTGGATGAATGGGGTGAATAATGGGTAATGGGGTCAATAATTGGGTAACGGGGTACCACCTCCACGGGGTTGTAAAGCTGGGGAAAGCCCGAGATCCTTCACCTCGCGCTGCGGTGAATGTGAAGTGTTTGGTATGACGATATGGCTTTTGGAACTGTAATGGCTGCAAATCAACTGAAACGGCCTGGAAAGAACTGCAATGCATTCATTAATCCCAGAACTTCTGATTGGGGGAAATGTCCCCGTGATGGCATGAATGACAGTTTGGTAGCAGCATTAGTGCCTGAGTGCCACTAATCCTTGTTCAGTACTATTCTGAATCTGGTTCATGGCGACCCCCGAGAGATCCGGAGAGACCATGGCATTGATTCGATGAGCATCAGATTATGACATCTTCCTGTCAAGATTGACTCTAACTCAAAGTCAATCGATATGTCCTTAGTACAGAAACTTAGATCTCAAGACTACAGTCTCTCTCTCTGAATCATTTCTTTGTGCCCAGCCGTCAAAATCTCTTGTCCAACTGCCAAGCCCCGTTTGCCGATCTCCCATACAAATCTTGGCATGCGAAGCAATGACGCCAATCCCCCAAAACGACGATCTCATCCATTCTCTCCATAGAATCTCCAGGTACCAACTACTCCCATTCGATTTCCAAGAACTTCCAGTACTGTACCCGCTCTCTTCGTCTCCGAGCGGCCCTGCCTCGGCCGGAAGCACTTTTATCTTTTTCTTTATTTCTCCATACCCCGTGTTCCCCATTCTCCATACGATTGCCACTGTACAGTAGTTTAGGGAATTGTCTGTTTCCTGTCATGGGACGTGGGATGCATGTATCCTTCGGCCGCGTCCGGATGTCCGGTATTCCCAGCGCCACTGCGTCATAGGCAAGCCCGTACTCTTAAGGAATCATGACGACTTCCCCAGAAAACCAGTTTTTATGCTGGTAATTTACCCAAAGCGTAACTTAACTTAATTCCACGTGTTTCTCAAAGCCCCAGCTCGTTTATCTAAGCAATTATTTGCATTCAATTCTCACGAGTCAATAATTGTTCTTCTGGTCGATATACTGTATCTTGTCATTGTCGGGGAATTTTATTATACTAGCGTGGTGTGCCCTTTTCCTACCCTACACAATTTCCCCTTCGTGTTCGCATCGTGGTGTACCTGAATGCCGAGCCATCCGTAGGGCTGTCAGCTTCTGACGAATTCATCAATTAAATGTTTAGAAGTGTATCACTTGATGATCTGCGTTTTTTATGCTATGATAAAAGGGCCGACAGCGACGCGTAACATCGAAAGTCGAGTGTCGTCTTCACGATACCACTAGAATGAGGGTGTTATTGGACCGGTTAACAGCCCATGGGGCCCCATAGTCGGGAATATACGGTTATTGAGGTTTGCATTTGGGACAAGCTTATCTTGTGTTATTTGACAGTGCCGAGGTAAGTTGCCGGACAGTTCTCGGTGATTAGGTAAAGTGCGACGATGCTGAAAGTGCCTATCACGATGGGTCGATTGGAGTAGTCGTTTGGTAGCGAATCTGCTTAGCTGCTGAAGCAGAGATGAACTATCTCAATATTGCAATTCTCTCTGTTCGATTCTGTTCATATCACATGTTCGTTTGATCTAAACTTTCGAAATAGAAACTCTCTGTCTTGCGATAGGTTCTTAACATGCTCACCTTGATGAGTCACCAAGATATTCATCATTGTTTCATCCCCCAGACTTTGAGAAGGCCAAGCTAAGCATAAGTGTATTCTATACACCCTTCCAGATGCCCACGGGCGTGTCAATGTCCCTGGAGATTACTTATTCTGATCCTTCAACTCCCCACGCTCCTTGACAACCCTCGCAACCTCATCCCCAACCTCCGTCCCCAATCCCTCAAAACCCTTAATAACACCCTCTCTATCCCCCTGCCCCATCTCCTGACTCATCTTAAACTTGCCCTCCAACTTGGTAACCTCAATCTCAATTCCAATAATATTCCTCTTCAACAACTCAACATACTTCTCCGGCGCATTGGACACCTTCCACTGACTCGGTTCATCACCACCCGTATACCCCATCGTATTCCTCTCATTATGATCCGTAAGATCAGAAATCGCCTTCCCCAGAAATGAAGACGTCTCTTCATTGTTCTCATAGTAAATCCTCGCTTTTCCATAAACCTGCGCCGCAGCGTAGTTCCACGTCGGCACAACTTTTCCCGTCGCTGGTTTTGTCTCTGTATAGAATTTTGGTGTAACGTAATGATGAGCCGGCTTTGTGAAGATTACTAGGACTTCATCTTCGAGATAGCTTTTTAAAGAGGGGTTTGCGGTGCAGTGTTCTATCATGGCTTTACTTTGGGGGTTTTGACGGGCCAAGTGGCCGCGGAGACGACCGAGTTCTGTTTCGCTGGATTCATCTTTTACGTCGAGAAGAAAAGGGATGTGACTGCTTTGGAGAAAGGAGTGGGATTGGGATTTTATTCCGGTTGTGAGCATTCCGAGGGGGTTTTCGTGGATGAGACGGCGGAGGACGCGCAGGTCTGTTTCGGCGTGGGCGGCACGGATATACATGGTTGCGATGTCAAAGTGATATCTTCTGAATTCCTTCTGGGGTTCTGAGTAAGAGAGATACTTGCGATTTTGAAGTCTTTGAGCTGGTGTAAAAAGAACGGATATCGCAAGTAATAAAGGTTTGGCGGAGAGGGCGGGCCGCCAGTATGAGAGGGCGTCGTTCACATCGACCGGGCCGGTCTAGGTCGGCGAATCACACGAACAGTCATTCTAAGCAAGGTCTAGAACGAATCGGTACCGAGAGCTTTGTCATTGGTCATTCACCTAGCGCTATCGGACCTGCTTCCGAAGGTCGAAAATGCTTGAATGCGAAATTCATCAATTGAGTCTCAATATCTCGGTGTTGAATGCCGAACAGGATTGAGAGACATGATATGAAGTGTAAACCCCGTAAAAAAGCTAATTGGTCTGTAATCTCGCCTGTCTATCTCATTGCCAGATTGCAAGTCCACCATCTATCTAACGCCAAAATTACCCAATCCCCGATCCATCATTCATTACAGTAACATGTCGCATCTACAAACTCTTGACCATAATATGATCAGTCTGAACAATAGACCCAATATTAAAATCATGATCCCCAACCTGTTTATATCCCCATTTCTCATACGCCCTTATCGCCCTCGGATTCTCCTCCCAAACACCCAGCCACAGATTCTTAAACCCTTGCTCCTTCGCCATACTCTCAATAGCCTTCTCCAAAGCCCTTCCAATCCCAGCGCCGTGAGAATCAGGATGTACGTAAATCCGCTGTAGTTCAACGGTCTTTTCCATATTTTCTACGCAAGGTTCACTGCTCCCGCGGGTGAGATATGCGAAGCCGAGAAAGTCATCGTTGGAGTTTGTGGCGATGATTACATCTTTGTTTGGGTCGTTTAAGTCGTTGATGATGGATGTCTCTGTGTATGATTCTTCGAGGAAGGCGGTGAGTTCATGAGGCTCGACGGAGTGCCCGAAAGTTATTGAGAAGACATGTGCGCCTAGCTCTGCGATGCGATTGGCATCGGCGAGTGTTGCGGGTTTGATGATGACTTCTTTGTGAGCCTGTTGGGAGTCCTTGGCAGTCATGATGAGACTAATTGAAATGTACCAGCTAGACAAGATGTAATAATGATTGAGTAATGGATATTGTGTAGCCGGGGTAGATATTGAAGGAGTTGGCGGTGAGTGGATCTGTAGATTTCGGATCTCAAAAATTGGCTTAGCTGGGCGGCTTAAAATACTTGAATCGTCCAACAAGGAAACTTAGATAAACTTTTCCAAGATCAAATTCTAAAGAACCATGCAGATCTGATTGTTTGAACCAGTGGCTTCTGGAAAGATCTCGCCAAAAAGTCTCAGCCCTGCTTCCGACGATGACTAGCGCGCGCCCTTAATGTCAAAAATCAATGGACGTCGCCTTTGAATTGACCATTTTCGGGACCATGTACAGCCATGATACCGGATCGAGTAAGTTTCTGCAATTGAGACACTGGCGTTATTTTCTATGGAGTTTACTCTCATCCTGTATCGATGCATTTTGCTCGGAGGGCGCGCAGAATCACAACCATTTGTTCTATACTCGATCCTGGGAACGCCCATCTTTCGCAGATCCTTATTCCCTTGTCTTGTAATTGGTTGAGATCAGGTACTCTGAGGGCATCCAATCTTGAGAAGGCTGCGAATGAGAGGAGTAATACCACCGCCATGGTCCTGGGACTGTTAGTAATTGTTGTTGTACACTCGGTATAGACATACCCATGTAAGAGATTCTCCAAAGACGCCGTCGGCGCATGGACTGCAAATTCAACCGCATTGAGGTACCTGCGACAGTGCACGAGACATTGTCTCGCATTCTCAAGTGTCGCAGGGTTAGGTTGCGTCCCCGGCGCAAGAGCACAAACCTGATAGAGAAATGGTCTGTAAATAATATCGCCTGTTGTATGATACCTTATAGTAACCATGGTATCATCAATCCCTATTGGAGGAATCTCAAGATTTGGTCGGATACTATGAGGAAGAAGATGATACCATGCACCAAGCTGGCGGTTCAACTCATGAGCTAAGTTTGGAAGACTCGATTGGGTTTCTTCGGAGTTATCTGCTGAGTTATCGCCTGTACCTGGTTCAGCTTCTGCGTAGAGAACGTAGTGAATACGATTCAGAAGGCGACGTGATGAGAGGTCGGCGAGCCAGCGGTGCATGTAAGGTTCGGAGGGGCCATCGGACCAAGGGTAGGGAAGTTTGTCGACGATCTTTTCGATACCGCTGCGAGGGAGATGATGTTCTGCGAGGATGTCACTTGCAAGAGTTAGAGAAGACCTTTGAGAGATAGAAAATATGACTCACCATTCGAGTACGAGGATGGCCCAGAAGACTCGAAGAATTGACTGATCTTGCGAACCGCCTTGCCTATCTCGCAGTAACTTCTCTGATCTGCCGATTGTCAGGACACTACTGCATTTTAGCAAAGTTTGCACATACCTGATCCAATAATGCTGGACATCAGTGGAAGCCATATGCACCAACCTCCACGCAAGCAAAGGCCTCGACAAATAACTATAATACAACGCAGCAAGATACAATGCCTGTGGTAAAAGCGGATCACCACCAAACGAGCACAACGACTCCGTGAGTAAAAGTCTTACAGCCGGTGTAAAGAACTTTACCCCCGGGCTCCAATTCGCATCCATTCGATTCGGCGTCTCGGCAGCAACAGAGCCAAGTGCAAGGATAACAAGGACCAGTGATGAGGGAAGATCAGGTCGTGCACCGTGCTCAACAGTTCTATCATATAGATCATAAAAAGCTCGTTGATCAAGAATCGGATGGAAGCGATGAACGAGCTGGAAGTAATTTCTGACAAGATGATCTGTTTCGTTGGGTGATAACGTCGGTAAGTCAATTTGACTCGCTGGCACGGCGTTTAACCTCAAGCCCTCAGGAATCGGTCTTCTCAACTCAATATGAAGAAACAAATCTGAAGGATAATGACCTAATAGTGCCTTCGCAGGCGCAGATCTCAGTAAATTCCCCGTTGTGGATGAGTGAGAAAGTGGTATGTCCATCGTTGTGTTGAAGACATTGTTATTAGCGAATTGAGACAAAGAGGTTTGCGTTCCCGGTCCTGTTGAGTGAACCGACGAAGCAGCTACTATTCCATCTTCAGGACTAATTGGTTCGTTATGTCGTGTTATGGGATATGGTGCGTAGGGTGTTGATGCTGGATAAGGTGTTGAGATAGGACTTCGATCTCGTCGACGGGCTATGGCGGATTGAAAGGTTGATTCAAGAGATTCAAGACGATCAAAGATCTCATCAACACGATCAACAGGGATAGCAATGCGCCTAACTAAATCAGCCTTACATCATAACTTCTGAGGGTGAAACTCACTTTGACTCATTTCCTTCATCGCGATACTCGCACTTGGAGTTATTCGCCTCTTCACAAAGCGTACAGACAGGCTGTCTGCCATCGCATTTCCTCTTCCTACCAATCAATTAGTACAGCCCCGTATCCAAACACCTTGGAACCTAAAACTTGCCTCTTTCGACAGTAATTACATGCCTTGGCGGCTCGCTTCCGCTTTGCAGACTCCATGACCTGCCTGTTCTGTGTGTCATTGGAAAATCTTTGCGGAGGCTGGCGGAGTCGGCGGCTGTTTCTCCGCCTTTGTTTAGCGTGGTTAGGGCGGAAGAATGTGAGGCCGTACCGGCCGGGACCGAGGGCTTCGGAGACGGCTCCGGTGATAAAAGAGCCCAAGGCATGGCCAAAGGAAATGTCTGAAATTATTCCGGTGAATCTTTGTCTCTGTAACGTATTTTATAAGCGAGTG